>JAAMPI010000049.1:0-82330 GCA_013054445.1 Cudoniella acicularis
CACACAAAGGTGAACTCTTTCCCAAACTTCAAAATCCACGACCTTAAAAAGCATGTTACCTCGCAAATCTTCCAAAAATACCATCCTTCTTTGGCTTCATGAGCGTCAACTTAGTACCCGACACATTGCCCTCCTCTGCAACCTCAAAATCCTCCACAAGACAGCCATCCATTCCCGCTTTTGGCACGATACAAGCCGAATAGAACAAAATCACCTCCTCCATCGCCGGAAACATATGCCAGGAACCCGCAAACATATTAGCACCCGCCAAAGTCGGAGACCAAGTATGAAGTCCAACACGCTTAGCCGCCTTGCAAATCTCCGGGCATTTCCAGTCCATGTGCTGCAATGGATCGTATGTCCAATGGAGTTCGGGCTCGAAACTTGTTGTGGCCAAGAACAGGACGTCAATGTTAGGGTTGCAGAGGAGACCGACGTCGTACTCGCATTGGTGGAAGGTGTAGCTGCCAATGGTGCGGGAATCATGACACGCGGCGTGCATCCCTGGGTTGGCAGAGCGTTTTGGGACGACGATACGGGGGTGGTGGGCTGCCTTCCAAATCTTCAGCTGGAGTTCATTGGGGAGTTTGGTGAAGAGAGTGAATGTTGTGGCGGGGACGGCGGATGAAGTAGTAGCGGTTTCGGGAAGAGACTTGTTTGGAATGAGTTCAAGAAGACCTTTGGTTTGGTGTTTGGTGACCGGAGTCGTAGTGGTGGCAGTGCTCTTCTTGGTGATTCGACCGTTGCCCAGCGTGGCATAAGTCTTAAATCTGATGATACTCGAGTGGGAGGATGCGCGGCGGTGAGCGCTAACGCGCGATATTTTTGGAGGTGGCAGTGCCATTGTTACGGAGGTCGTAAGCTTGCTATGAAGTTCAGTGTCAGTTAGGCTATTCATAGTATCACTATTGTTGGAAGTACCTTGAATTGCAACGCGGCGTTGAGTTGCGAATCGGCAAGAGCTCTTGAAGGAAAGAAAAGAAGGAGGTAAAGGTGAACCTCGTATGAGAAAGGACTTTATGTTCGGTTGATATCATCCTTATCTAGATACAATAGCTACAAGACCGAGCTAGTGAGCGCTATCAGTTTCGTCGTTGCTATTGTACTCGCGAAAGCAGCATTCACGTGAATGAACCGAACTATTGAATGGTTCTTGAACGATAAAGAACAGGACTATGTTAGGAGTAAGAGCGTAAAATGATGGTCCAGAGCACAACATGATAGTATATTATAATCCAATACTATAGGAAGCAAAAGCAGGTGGGTGGTCACTTTTCTCTTTCCATCCCTCTTTTTTGATTGTAGCACCATCACAACAAATTAAACCCAAGTCAGGAGCAACTAATAAGGGCACTTCATTTATGCCTCACTTATGAGCAGAAGCCTTTAATATTACCTTCAACATTATATTTTGACTGACATCAGGTCCTCGCCTCAACACATAGTTTAATGACTTGCAATGAGGGTCAACTAGACAATAGAAATCTTAAGAGGCGTAAACTAGAATTAAAACTCAAATACCTTAAGCAGCGAATACAGTTAAACAAATGATTAATTCAAATTTCACCAATAGGCGATCTCCGAAATGTGAGAATGGTGACGAAGGCATGGATCACGTGATGAGAGCCCCTTTTCAAAAGAGGGGGCGATTTCGCTAAGTTAGCAGACTGGGCAATCAAAGCAACTGATAGATTTTTACGACGAAATGCTAATAATCCTGTGAATAGCAAAGTATTGCCTGGTGTCTTTGCACGAACACTGGAGGCACAAAGGCTGATTTGATATTTTTTATTATAGTAATTTGAGTTGGCATATTCAAACATAGACGGGTATGCGAAGAACCATAACCCGGTATCCTAATCATATTTCTCTTTCCTTAAACGCCACGCTTCATGCGCTGAGAAAGAGGAGTGGGAGCCAGTACACAAATATGCTTTTCCCTCCTTTGCCGTTTGCGCCAAAAATCATAATCTGGTTGCAATGAACCAGGGGTATATCCTCCATGTTGGTGACCGGTTCTGTGTACCCATCAAAATGATCGCTAGCCTCCTATCCATGCTATTAAAAAAACTCCCATGCAATTGTACGATCTAAATGCTGCAATTTTCATTCCTCGTGAATCTCCACGGAGGACATGGCTGAGCTGATGGAGGTACGAGACGTTCCTGAAGGGCCTTCGCCATTATCCTGACGTATGCTACCTGATGTGCTAGAGTAGGCATCCTCCACAGCACTATCTAGAGGAGTCAGATCTTCATAATCTGGAATGGGCTCGCCTTCGTAAAGATCGGCATTTCCGTAGGCTGGAGGGCTTGCGGGAACGTTCTCGTAAAGGGGCGGTTGTTCCTCATCCCATGAAATACCCAATCCTGCTCTCTCTGTGACTGTAACGTTGAAATGCATCCTGAGGACTCTCGCTGCGCCAGTTGGTGTCGTCTGGGTGGGCTTCTTGATAGGCGCAAATTCTTCTGCGACAATCATCTCTACGACCAAGACATGTGAAACCTCGGTACCATCCTCGGCCTTTGTGTCGCAAATGGGATGCGAGTCAGACCGGATGCTGAACGGAAATTCCAACTCGATGACTCCATCTGGGGAACCGTAATCTGCCTTCCAACCAGACTTTACTTCATCTGTTCCAATTGTTCGAGTGTCTTGGTGTGCAGTACCTTTCTTTACATCATCGCCATTACCCAATTTCGCAGCGTGCTTAGGACATGCGGGGGAAATCTCCTTCTGCGTTTCGTCCAGTCGCCAAGTTAATCTCTTAAGCTTCCATTGTGTTTGTGTTTTCGTCTCACAGTTCCTCTTTACAACGCCATCCATGCGCATCGATATAGTAGTTTCGCCGATCGGGTGAATGACTGGTGGCAACTGACAATTCGCGGTGAGGTTCGTAGGAGGGAAAATTCGAATGGAATGGCGTGGATATTCGGACGGGCAGATAGCTCGCTTTATGTTCAAGATCTGGGATAGTTTGATGGGTTCTCCCGTCTTCGGCACCATAGTTGCTCTGAGGTCATAATCGATGCCAGAGAGTGAGCCTTTCATAGTAGCCGGCAGATGACCTGGAAGAAGGAAACTGAATGGGAAATCATGTTTTCCTACACAATATCAGCAGAATTCAGTAACAAGTCTGGGATGAAGCCTACCTTTTCGCAGAGTTGCCGGGCCATGTAAGAAACTCCAGGTGGTCAGATCAGTGGTCTGTTGAGAGCAATCTGGGCAGTGATTATGAAAGGGCTTCTTTCTGGTTACTTCCAGAGCTAGCCTCATGGTGAAGGATTCGATAGCCATAAACTCATCGTGGACATTGAGCTTGAGCTGTCCTGAAAGTAATGCGCCTGTGCTCGTCGCAGGTGGGCCATAGAAAACCAAGGGAGGCGACTCGATCACGAATTCGAGATCGGACGCATGGTGTTGCGGTATGGACTTAGTCGAGCTCTTTGGAGAATGAAGCTGGATACCGGGGAAGGAAAGTCGCTTGTGCGAATCGGGCATTCTAAAGCTTCTGGGAACGTCGTTTGCAAGCAGCGAAGAGTTTGAAGAAGACGAGGAGCGATCCGAAGAAGGTGGCCTGCTGTTGGAACGGCGCCGGGAAGGTTTTTTGGATTCTTGCAGGTCAAAAGAATTCGAGGCGGACCTGAAGAAAGCGAACGGGGTGGCTACTTTATGTGGCATGGTTGGCGTTGATGATGCGGCAAAAATGCGGAGGGGCAACGCCTCTCAAAGCCAAGGCAGGGGGGCGAGTCGATACTTCGTAATTTGCAGCAGCAATGACGGCGTGAATGAACTTTTCCCGCTTGATTTTCTGGCTGCTTGATTTGACACCAGGAGTATTCTACAACCCCGCTGGATTTTGCTGTGGTTTTGTAGTCAATTCGATTGAATGCAAATGTGAATGTCCTCGTGGTTTCGGGTTCCTTTGTTGTAGGTTGTCTGTGTATATGGAAGCGGGAGAGGGGCAGACAGGCTCTTTGTTCTGGTCAGGAATGCAGTCGCATTTTCATCAGCCAACTTTTGGTGCCTGGATGCGGGGATGGTCACTTTATAGCTAATGGCAAATAGTTTGTCACGATGTCACCATTTGGGGGAGCGCTACGGCATGGACAGAGGATACAACTAACTGGGCATTCACTGACTACTCGCTACTCAGCATGGGAAAGTCGCGGTGGGCCCTGAACCTGCGAGATGGTGATCCCTGGCACGCTGCGCAAGGAAGTATCGGCCCACGGCTGCAGCAGCAAATCCACAGTCATCAGAGGGCTTTTGCTTGGCCAGGCTGAGAAAACGTGAGGCTTGAGGCTGGAGAGTAGACCACGACTAGCCGCGGGTGCCATTTTTCTCCCTGTCAGCAGATGGCTTCATGGCCACTCCCTTGTTTTTTTTACGTTTTATCGAGCAGGCTCAGAAGGGTCATCAGTCTCAAACAGCAAGCTCGGGTACTGCCAGACAGGCTGCTTCAGGCACGAAGCGCCCCAAGCATCGCCCCAAGTATCGCCCCGAAAACAGGAGCTCGCCGCCTACAGAGTTCGCTTTGGAAGCCGTCCGGGGTATTGCTAATGTATTGACTTTGCAAACCACAACCCCTTTACCAACTGATTCTTGCACAATCTCCCAATCTCCCAATAACCCCTTTGCCCAAGACGCAAGTGGCTATTTCAATTTCTCAGCTCAGCCAAGAAGTTGACAACAACTACAAATAAAGCCCAAAAGTCCCCCGCTGAAAGCTCATCCTCGAGCCGCATTGCCACCTGTACATGTGAGCGCTACGAAGTATTCGAATTCCGTTTTACCATCACCAATGCCGAGTAGAGAGCCAGCCTGGCACACACTATTGGCTGGAAGCGGCGGCAGTCCTTGGCTCCGCTGTCTCTCTTAATGGAGGACAATTGGAGGTTCCAGCCAGAAAAGACTTTTGGGCGTGCTCGCAACCCCCTTTCCGCCTGGCGAGCACTCTTTGCGGGCCTGAAAAACTCTCTACTACTGTAGGTACTCTAGCACTACTTCACCGCGAGTCTGTAGCCCCGGGTAGTGCTGTTGCTACTGCAAATCATCTGGCGTTGCTTAAATTCTCACTCAGAGCCAATGCCTACAGCTGTCAACTCGACTGAAGGGCACAGTGCAACAGTCAGTTCTCATCGGGCAGAAAGTGGATTTCTCATGACTCTACAGTGTCAAAAGAATTTGAAAAGGGGGGTGAAAAGGATAAATTACGGTGCGATTCCGGTTGCGGCTCATCACGTTGACAGAAAATGGAAAAAATCGGTGTGTTGACCGCGTCGCAACACAACGACTTGATCAAATCCAGGCGGACGTGCCTGGCCCTCGCGCGACTTCATTCGAGGAATCAGCCTATTGGAGAGCCGCGACCGCGGTTCGAAAGGCGTCAGGTGCCCACGAATAGCCCCTGGAACCCCTCAACTCGGGGATTTTTCAGCGTCTGGATCACTGCCCAGATTTCCTTGAGACGCAATCACAACGCGAACAGCGCATGCGGCTTGTTCACATCCCCGGCTTCCAATGACTAGCAGCAGCGACAGCACTGGTACAGTATTCCTCGCTCGCCTCCGTGGCCTGCGGCGCATTCCTCAGGGCTGAACCTATACCCCAACAATACGATGACGATGATCTAGAATCGAAATATCGCTCCAGATCAACATCTTGGAAGTTGTGAATGCTGCAGAGAGTTTAACAAACCATGCCATCAGCGTCTGGACGAACGTGCAAGCCACCAAGAAGACCATTCCTGGAATTTCCTGCTGTTCATGCAGCGTCGCAGCAAAACTCAAGAACCTCCACAAATGCGGGGAAGCAGGCGTAGATGTCGAATTGGACGAGAAACCGAACTGTCGGCACCCCGCAAAATGGCGTGAAGTTTTTGATATTGGATATCAGAATCTCCTCGGAGAGCATCACATGAGCACGCCTCACCGGCTCCCTTTGCGCAATCCTCTCACCCGTCGCAGCATCCGGACGCGCAATGACACAATGCGTTCTTTTCGTGTCCAAAAAAGCAGCTCCGTGCAAGGGAGTGCTACGGCAGTGCGACGCCGATGAAGTAATGGAATCTCTCGACTCGCTGCGTCAAATTTGCGAGATGAAGACGCAAGGACCTTCAAACCAGTTTTGCGTGCTTCTGCACGTTTTTTCAACATGATCAGGACTCGGGACTCGGGAGGGCGCCTCGAGCTCGTCGCCCCTCCTTTTGCTTCAATGCTGTTACATAATTCTCAAGCCTCTGTGGACGCCGCGAGGATTTTTCGTCAGCGGATTTCAAAACGAGAAGCAAATTACTCGTCCTGGCTCAAATTCCCTCTCGGAGGAGCACGTTTTTGCTCGCGGTGTTTCAGGGTTACTCGATCATTATTCGATAATATCCACCTTTCACGGAAGCCGTTCAGAGACTTCTCGCTGCCCCACCGAGAGACACGAAAGTGTCGAACAGACCCAGCAGCAACCGAAAAGTATAATTCGGGATGCCAAGGCGGCGAGGCTTCCCTCATTCTTCCAACGTTCTAGCGCCATCCCGAGCCAATCCCGGTCACACTCCTCTTATGTTAGTGTCTGGGCCAGAAATTCTCCGATTGGCTGACGAAAGACTCCATTACTCGATATTTGGCCCAGGGGAAAAGTTTTCCTGATGGGGCCACAAGATGGTCTGTGAGTCATGACACAGTGAAAAGGTACTCGAGTACCACTTCTCGTACCATCGCCAACCTTCAAGGTGTTCTACGGTCCCACCACTATGAATAGCACGACTATTTTAAAGCATCTCAGCTTTAACTCCAGAACCGTCGGAAACCTTCCCGACTAGTACACTACTACTGAGGAGTCGGGACTACGAACGCGCCTCGGGGACCTCCGATGATAGTTCACGGAGTTCGTTTTCCATCCTTTCAGTCGTGAGTTTTTCTGATCGCCATCTAAAGGGAGGGATGAAAGTCCGAATACGTTCAACTCAACTCAACGACAACAAAACTAAATGATTTTGCTGCTGTGGCACATTCAAACTTCTATTCAGCTTACAAATTCGGTCCCAGCTGCTATAACTACGAGCGTTGCGAGGAATTGTCGTCATGTCAGCTCGTAATTTACTCATAGACAGTTTATTAGGTAACAACTCGCACTCAGAAAATACCAGACCGAGTAAGCAATTTCAAAGTGTTGGCAGACGAGTCTTTAGAGAGTGAGTTCAAGTAAATTCACTTGCAGAGTGCCTCCTATTTGGGTAGTCATGTTGCAGTGCTTCTTCAATCATTCCATTGAGAGGACGTAACATCAAAGTTGCTGGATATAAAAGTTGAAAAAGACGAGTCGAGAAAACAATGTACTCCTGAAAAGGGGTTTCCAATTGTTTTGATGTACCGGTATCTCTGTATTGTCAAATGGTTTCTTTCTTTTATGCTAGCTCATTATGGCTCTATAGCATAATTTGATATTCAAATGCGAGTATACTGAATTATCGAGATCGATCCCAAGTGGCACACGAAATTTCTCTAATTTTCCATTATCCTGTTAAAGATCAGTAACCAGTATGACTTTTTTCATTGTCTTGGAGTTCAAAATATTTCAATTGTCATTCGCAAAGATGTGAGTAATAGCTACCACGTAATGTGAATGTTTCGTGCGAATTGGCAAAGGAACATCCCACCTGTTATTCACAGTAGACTCCATCCCATAGCCTATATCAATCTGCTATGTTTTTTCCAATTTAGGTTTCTCTTTCTGCCAAAACAGCCAACAAGTATTAGCTTCCACCATAAAAAAAAAAGTGGAAATGAACATCACCATGGACTAATTCCCTATTTTCAAAAAACTTCCTGCTGAGCTTCAACTTCTGGTATGGAGCCACGCAGCATTGCAGGAGCCTCCTCGGGTTGTCAGTCTCTCAAGAATCTACTACAAAAACCGGATACCTGGTATTCTGCACGCTTGCATAGATTCACGGAAGAAAGCTCTAAAGCACTATCAACTTTTCCGAAGCAGCGCTCTACCTCACTACGAATTCTTCTTCGACTATGCCAAAGACTACCTGTACATCAACCGTCCACCACGATACACTTTCATTGAACCTCGCCTGCACGGGCATGATCATAACATCGGTAGCTTCGTACGCTCATTCGGAATAAACATGGAGTGGAACCGCATCGAACGCGCCGCAATATCTGTCCGACATACTAGGCTAGGCGAAGTGCAGGTTTTCCTGAGCCCCGAGGAGACACTCTGGTTCAAGATGACGGAGGAGTTTGCCATGCTTCGGGAAATAGGCGTTGTTCTCAACGAGACTGGCAGCAGGTGGATGAGCCGGCTTCAAATCTGGACTCGGGAGTGGATGTTAGAGAATTTACAACGCTACTTGATGTGTTAAACTTGGACGGAAAAAGTGGATTATGGCGTGTTGAGGCTGTTTACCCAAGTTGCGGTTGAGGCGTATTCGTCGATGCATGAACATGGAATGAGGAAGATGGAGGTTACGCCTTTGGGGTATCCGTAGTTGGGTGCTCTTTGCCGGGGCATCGGGTTTTGTGGGTTGTTTTGGCATTATAATCAACTAAGAGCGTAGGTTTTTTGGACAGTCAATACGCTTGCACGGCGAGCTTTAATATTATCCACCTAGAATATGAGCGCACTTCTGAGAAGCAAGGAGCGCTGCTTAAGCGATCTGTGCTACAGCTGGTTAAGAGATAGTTTTAACTTAGCAATGAGTCTTTCCATTCGTATATTTAGCTACTTTGTTCTTATAATTCGTGTTTATTTTATTATTTTCAAGTGTTGGGCGTGCAAGATCTCGTAAAGCAAGCCGAACTGCCCCTCGATCAAAAAATAATAATAAAATAAAATAACAGATCAAGAAATTTTAGAACGTGTAACATCTCCGCAGTCCACTATGCAAAGATATTTTGTCAACATCAACATTATCCATGCTCCATCTTGCGTTTAGGTCTCGCATTCGAGGTCTCACCTTATCCCCGGCCTCGAGACGCTCTGGATGCGAAGCCTCTTTAAGGGTTTCGGAACTTGTCCCAACCCTTCCCTCCTCTTCATGGGGCAATTCCCCAGGAGGTGATTTTCGCAGTGTGTTGTATATTAAGGGTATATACGGTATGCAGCAAAAGGCGATTCCAAGTGATGCTCCCAACGCAGACAACAAACCAAGATAGCCTTTCGAATAAGAGAAGTCTTGCACATTGACCATGCTAAGAGCCTGAAGTCGCAATCCAGTAATGGTGAATAGTCTATTGCTATATCAATAATCAAAAATTATTTCAAGGTTGAGAGGTCTTACTCACAATATGCCAATAGAGAAAATAATTGTAAGATATAATTTCTTCTTCGATGCCATACTTAGAGCCCAAATACGCGGCATTGGTACCACCAGTATAGCAAAATCGAGAAGAAGCCCAACGACCTCAAGTGCGAGATAGGACGCGATTTGGTTGCCGCATGTTCCGTCTACATGAGAGTCCCAGTCTACGGCCATAGGACGGCAAATCAGGAAGATTTCCAGGAAGACCACGATACCGTAGAGAACAGAGAGGACTAGGAGCAAGTCGATCATGAAATTCCTCGCGTAGCTAGCGAAAATATTTTTAATGAGTAACACAGCGCTCAACCGCACAAAAGTATTTACAAGGCCCCATAACGTTTCATTCACCAGCAGCGACTGTAATTCAAGTCAATACACAAAACAACAAATTAAACACTGCACTTACCTTCACAACCAAGGGAAATTTCGTGCTTGAAATGTTAGCCTCATGATTATCCATACCCTCGTCCACGATTGCCCACGTAGTTTGTGCAACGAGGGCAAAACTCGTTGCTAACGCGAGAAGCGTCAAGTATTCGTCCAGACGAGTTTTTAACTTGTTTGTTCGCTTGGCCCAGAGAAGGAGGCTGACAGCTACCACATTAATTCCCGTCAACGTCCAGCCGCATATAATGGTAATGAGGGCGATGTTGGGGCCGCCTTGGGATTCGGCCGAAATCATAATGAGTAACGATTAGTATAGGGAGAATCTTAACGTAAGAGGAAGAGACAGTGTTAAAATAATTTTAAGGAGAACACAAATTGTAAAATCGATCATTGCTACATGGAATGGGTGACGAAGGTGGGGTGCTAAGCCTTGCTCAAAAAGAAGGCTGTGCTCAAACCATGTCATCAATTATGGATTGGCGCCCGATCACAGTTTACTTGATGCTACACAAAAATTTGAAGCAAAAGATCAAGTGCAACGTCTTTTCTTCTTTTTCACATGACACAAATAGGTATTGATTTTAGTTTTAAATATTGTTTTAAAACACGGCATTTATACTTCGAATAAATTTTTGTTTTTTAAATGCTTTCAGGACAGCTATTACTGTTATAGGGTCAACATTTCAAAGGAAGTCTTGCAAAGAAAATACAGGTGGCTGTTGCTAAATTATAGTGTCCCGCACGCTGAAATTTTAGCAAGCTATACCCTGTAGAAGTACGAGCAGCCACTAAGTTCTAGGGCTCCTACGAATCTACAGCGATTTCCGTGATCCATGTTTGCGTATTAATCCGATGACTCACTTCTCCATTCCCGCTCAACACTTAAAAACAGCAAAACAAAACCCAATTTTAATGAGAAAAAAGTAGCTAGAACGTACGAAAGGATCGCTCAGCTGACATACTTTTTTTTTGGCAAGTTGCAATAATAGCTCACAATAGCACAGTGTTTCCCCTTTCAAGTCTTGGGAACGGCCTCAGCTCTCGAACTCCTCACACAATTTTGCGCGGCCCTTGCAGTTGATCGCAAGCACAACAGTTTGAAATTTTGAAGTGAAGAGCGTAGGGTGAAGGAAATATTGCACGTAGTGCCTTTATCAATATTTCTACATTGGTGGATGACCCCTTATTCGCCTTGAGTTCAGCCCCTGAGCTTACGGGGTACAATAGGCGATCAGTTAACTCCGAAGCTATCACGTGGTAGTACGGGGATTGTCTCGGAGTAAATTTTACCTCGACCTCATCCTTCAACTGCAGAACACATGAACTTTGTAAACAACACACAACAGCTCCATAACACCTGACGATTCCTTAAATTTTGTGGGCCTCCCAGTACCGCTCTTCGGAATTATTTACTGTACCTCTCGCAGCGAACCGTGAAAGCTTCAACCCCTGGGATTTTGAAGGACCGAAACAGCGAATCATCTAACGGCCCTTTTTGGGACCTGCTCAAGGTTCAAAATTGCTGCAATGGTTACTTTGCAAGACCGCACGAAGGAATCTCCTCTGATAATGGAATTGCGTACCTCCACAGAGTTTTCACTCTTTGCCAGACTTCCCTACGAGCTCATGGCCAAGATTTGGCAATACTCTCTTAACAATATCGAAACGAGAGTCGTATGCCTCCGACCAAAGGTCAAAGGAAACCGAATTCCCAGCATCCTCCACACTTCTCAGCACTCTCGTAACGAAGCCCGAAAGCGCTACCATCGGTCCGTGGCTAATGAAGTTGATCCTTACTGGTCAATCTGGGGAGAAGAACCGCTTAATCCTCACTACCGTGGTGATGACAGATTCAAGAACTATGCACTCTTCATCAATTACGATATAGATGCTTTGTATCTGAATCATATGGAGAACCTGATCTCCCCGTTTCGTGGCCGAGAATTCCGCCTCGCGAAAAAACTCAAAGTACTAAAGAACAACATACATTTTCTTCAATTTGACAAGGTCCAGCATATAGCAATAGGTTCCCGTCACTCCCCGAATCTTCGAAACGACGCTCCCAGGATCAATCTGACCTGTCCTTTATTCATTCAGCTGGCAGAAGCGTTTCCGAAGCTGACTGATTGTAATTTTATTCTTGCCCGCAGCCTTCGCGGCAATCAAGATGTAACTTCTTTGGTTGATATTGAGAGCGACTCGATGGACAGCGAGCCGATAGATATTTGGGCGAAACCTGTTGTAGCGCTTGTGAAAGAAAGTGTTCTTGAAGAATATCGTTGGATGGAGGAGAATTTGAACCTTTCCCTCTTTGATCTGAAGTTCTCGTGGTGTTCCGAAGGCTGATCAAGAAAGGGAGGAAGGGACTCGCTTAATTTTGGACTTCAAAGTTCGATTGGACTTCCACCTCTCTTCCAAAATATAAAACCCTTCAGACACGCCCACAATTCTCAAATACATCATGGATGCATCGGAGCAAGGCTCATCGCTCGCTGCTACATGCTCAAGTAAGCATTCAACTGTGCAGAATGTGAACTTCGAGAAACTAACACGTTTTTGATAGCGCCAAAGCTGAGGGCATGCATGACAACAAGAGCGAAAAGAGAGTCAACAGCCATGAGTATCTGGAAGGCGGTGGTGCACAATCAAAGTCAGACAACGAAGAAGGACCTTCCTCAGCAAGAGATGAAAACTCAGTGAAGATCGTCTTGTCGGCCAGAGTGTAGCTCTTCCATGAGAGGAAGCTTCCAAATCGATTCGCACTGCGGCCTCTACAGGATTAAACACGGAGGCTGGATGGTCTTTCAGAAAATTTGAACTATTCCCGAAGCCGTCTGTTAAACTCATATTGGTCGTCTTCCAAATTGCAACTTCGAAGACCGAAAAGCGTCGAGTAGAGGTGTATTCGAAGATTAAAGGCAACACCATTCTTGCTATCCTGCATGCGACCACCGAGAGCCGAGCGGAAGTTAAGAAGGCCTATCATCGATGTGTCCTTAGACTTGGGTCTTCATCAAGATCGTACGCTTTCTTCATCGACTACAGCTATGATACTCTACTTTTTGATCTCACTCTAGGTTGCGCATCAAATGCGGGATCTCTGAGATTATTCACGCCTCTTTTCTACCCTGATTTCTCTGCTTCAACATCACTAGCATTGAATCAAGTCGAAAATCTCTTGATCAGCGGTCGTTACTGGGCGAAGCACGAAATATATTGGGAGACAATCCTCGAAACAACAACAATGGCAATGCCAGCTCTCAAGAAATCACTTTTAGGAATCAACAACCCTACAGGCCTCGGCAACACCAGTACATTCTAACTTGCAGATATCGATACATTGTTAGGAATGGACTGGGAAAACTTCGATGATTTCAGAGCCATGTTGCACGACATTGCGGGCCCTGGAGTATTGCTACGAAATTTCGACGTGCTTGTTTTCGACATTGTAGTAGAGCATGAAGAACTCAACGAGAGCACCCCCGGATGGAGAGGCGGCCTTGAGGCCATCGAATTGGTGGAGTTCGTCTGAGATGTTTTGAATGGGAGCGCTTGCTAGACTAAATCGCAATTGCAATTGCAAGCAGAATGAAAACCCAAGCTTCACCTCACATCTAAATACTCAAATTTAAAGTGGCTGCGTGATACTCGCTTAAGATATAAAAATCCGGCGTCCAAAAACCTCAATCAAAAACCTATTAATAAAACACCTATTTGACGCGCAAAAAGTTTCTAAAAAGAAATCCTATATTTTATTAAACCACCTACTCCCTATAGATAACATACCATATCATATTCTTCCCTTTGACTGCGCAGTAAACTAGCAGCTATGGTGATAGGTTCGGCAAAGCACCCGGGTAGATCGCATGCTCGTATCGTGTGCAGCCCCTCTACGGATGGGTGAGAAGACCTCAGTCGACGCGAGGATTTGGCCTCGGGGGGAGAGGGCTTTTGTCTGTTGGGTTGTTAGTTTGTGTAAACTTGATGGTTTGAGAGGCGAATTAAGAACTTACCGAAACCCCGAAGGGTGAGGGAAGTTTTGCTTAATTAAATTTATATATCAGTTTGGAAATATACCGAAAACTTGCCGTTCACCGCTTTTGGTTGCCGGCCTTGTGGTAGGTAGGTATTGAGTTGATATTGATTCTTCGAATTTTTGCCTCACAACCTTGTCTGTGGCACTTCACACTCGTACACGTAGCTTTTACCTAGCAAAGAATTCGATTTAATGGTTAGAATTCCTCGAGGAGAAAGTTACGTTATTTGGCAAATCTCTTGGATGAAAGGTGCATAGTGGCACAAACTGACTGCTGGAGAAGCATGGAGCGTAATTTTGATATTCACTGACCGAGATATAACTATTTGGTTTTTTCTTCGAACATTATGATTGAGGGTTTTTATCCTTCTATCCCGACTTATATTCATGTCTTTTAGCTATGACCTCCTCTCGACATATCGAGCTATTTATGACGACTTTTGAAATTTTGAAGACTTCAAATAGAAAGGTTCAACACCCTCACAGCATTTCCTCCCAATGCACCCTTTGCTTCCTCACTCCCACTTCCTAATGCCCCCTTAATCGCGGCATAATTCGTCTCTACACTCGCCCACTTTCCTCCTTCCTCATCCAAAGGAGGAAAGAATGGATGGTCCGTTCCAAACATGACTCTGTCTTCTCCACTTGCTTGAATCGCGGCTTTCAACCCGACCTCGCTATACACAACAGCGTCCAAGTATATATTCTTCTTCAGAATCTCCCAAACTGTTTTCCTTCCTTTCCCCAATTTGCCTTCGGCCTTAAGGTACGCATCGTGCTCAATGCAGCTTTCTATCCTCCCTGCCAAGAATGGTAAAGTACCCCCTGAATGAGCTAGGATCATCTGCAGCTCTGGTACCTTCTCAAAGACTCCTGATAAGATCATTCTCGTCACTGCAATCGTTGTCTCCAGTGGGAAACCCAAAGCAAGTGGCAGGACATGGCCATAATCATTTGCTCTTTCCCCCCAAACCGAGCCAGGCAGTCCATAGTGGGGGTGCAAGAAGATAGGCAGTTTCGCATCTTGCAAAGCCTGAAAGATTGGCAGCAGCTCTGGATCATCTAGCCCCTTTCCTAGACCTGTCGTTCCCAAAATTATCCCTCTCATGTACTTCAAGTCCTTTAATCTCGCAATTTCCTTCACGATAACCTCTTTACCCCCGCTTAACGGCAGTGTCCCAAACGCAAACAACCGACCTGGAAATTTCCCACACACTTCATTTACTTCATTGTTGATAGACTCTGCGGCTTTGACAGCTTCTTCAGCAGGTACCCAATCTAGCCAAGGATTTGCGAGAGAAATTACAGAGATGGTAATATCGTGCTTGTCCATAAACTCAATTTTC
The DNA here is from genome assembly GCA_013054445.1 of Cudoniella acicularis. NCBI lineage: Eukaryota > Fungi > Ascomycota > Leotiomycetes > Helotiales > Helotiaceae > Cudoniella > Cudoniella acicularis. Next base: position 15,080 of record JAAMPI010000049.1, read on the forward strand.
TTGTTGATATCGTAGTACTCTGCTCCCACCGGTCGTCCTCTGGATGTGCTCTCAGTATCCTCAGCCGGTAGGATAACTAGCCGCAGAGATTCGGAAGGAGGAAAGGAGCGAATATAGGGTATACTGGTTCGGGATTTGAGGAGCTCAATGTAGGAGGGAGGGTAGACATGGGTGTGGATGTCCACCACTGGCGATGTTGTTCCTGCCATTGTGTTGACTTCTTCAAGAAATGAATAAACAAGTTTCAAGCAGAATAAAGCGTAAAGCGTAAAGCACAAGAGGCCAAAGATCAGCTCGTGATACAAGCTAGGGGTGGTCAAAAGTCATGTACATAAAGTTGTGATACATCTCTGTTACCCCGCGGCAACCTTATCGCGTGCCCCGCTCCTTATCTACCAGCTTACCCCTGGCCAAGACCTCCAGACCTTCCCGTTCCGAAGCAGCTCTGCTCACAACTGAAGCTTTTCTTGCGGAGAGCGGCTCGTTCCGTGAGTCTGATTGAACCTTTATTTACATTTGATAAAGAGGGCATCGCCGTTGAGCTTTCTCCAAATTCATCCTCTTCTCCTTTGTACAGTACAAGCCGATTTCACTCTCTCACCCTAGCAAAAATGGCACCACAAACCAGCGCCGTCAACAGCGACAATCTCTTCATCCCCGTACGCCTCCACTCTACCCCAAAATATTCTCATTAACCCTCTCCTTTAGCTCGTCGACTTCTCCCTCTTCCTCAACGGCACTCCCTCCCAACGCCTCGCAGCCGCCCAATCCATCCTCCACGGCTTCCAAACCGCCGGCTTCCTCTACTTAAAAAATCACTCCATTCCCCTCCCCACAATATCAAAAACCTTCTCCACCTCCGCGAAATTCTTTACCCGCCCACAAGACGAGAAAGAAGCCCTGGGCTGGACAACCCCCGAATCCAACCGCGGCTACGTCTCGCACGGCCGAGAAAAGGTCTCCATTCTCCTCAACAAAGACGATGTCGCTGCTTCACGAGCGCAGGCCCCGGATTTGAAAGAGAGTTTTGAGATTGGGAGAGAGGGGGCAGAGGGGGCACCGAATAATTGGCCCAAGTATGAAGGAGAGGGAAAAGAATTTAAGGATGTGATGGTGCATTTTCATGATTTATGTAAGGATTTGCATGTCGAGGTTATGCGGGCCATTGCTGTGGGGATGGGGTTGGAGGAGGGATATTTTGATGGATATACGGATGTCGGGGATAACACTTTGCGACTGCTGCATTATCCGGAAGTGAAGAAGGATGTTTTTCGCAGTAATAAGTTGCAGGTGAGGGCTGGGGAACATACGGATTATGGTAGTATTACGCTGCTTTTTCAGGATGATAGAGGAGGCTTGCAGGTCAAGAGTCCGAATGGGACGTTTGTAGATGCTACGCCAATTCCTGGGACGGTTGTTGTGAATGCAGGGGATTTGCTGGCGAGATGGAGTAATGATACCATTAAGAGTACATTACACAGGGTTGTGGAACCGCCGGCTCCCGAGAAAGGAGATGTCCATCCGCCGAGGTATAGTTTGGCTTATTTTTGCAACCCGAATTTCACCAGCCAGATTGAGGCAATTGAAGGAACACACGGAGGTGAAAAGGGCGAGAGGAAGTACGAGGGTATTAATTCGGGCGATTACTTAGTGCAAAGGCTGGCTGCTACTTATTAACAAAAAAAGGGCTTAAACGAGTGGGTTGACATTCTTTACTTGCTAAAATGTCCTGCTTATTTGATGTCCGCTACCGTATAACGATATCCACAGCAAAATTTAAGCAACATACAACCATATACTGCCATATCACGTTGTGCAAGATAAATCCAGCAATATCAACCTACCATATCCCACCCAACAATAGCCCACACTATATCCACAAACCACTCCGAACCATACGCCTCCGCACCAACCACATCAGCTTCTAGAAATATATTTCCCTCCATTGGCGGAGCAGGCAGCTTCAAAGACTCGAACTCTTCTCCTCCCAAAGCACTTTTTACCAACGTGCTCTGAACAACCATCTTGGCCTTATCCACCAGGCTTCGACATTTAGGAGGATTCCTCAGCTGCCTCAGCGGTTCTGCATCTCCCCTTTCGAAAGCAAGAACTTCAGTCACCAAAGACTTCTTGTCTGATCCGCCCATTGCCGCATACAAGATCTGCACTATATACCGAGCTTCAAATCTTGCAGTCTCAGGGCCAACCAGGGGATTATTTTCTGTGACATTCCCCGGCTTTTTCGACTTTGCCACATGCTCTTCGAAAATAGCACAGGAGAGAAGACGGCCGGCGTGCCCAAGAATGCAGAACAGGATTCCTTCGAGTAGATCTCGGTGTCCTGGCTTGCCGACGCCCCATTCGAGGTTAGAGACAATGGAGCAGAGTGCGGCCGAAATGTATTTGTTTACGGCGTATTCTTGTTCTTCGACTTTGGGGCGTTTATGGCGAAGTCTCCTCCTGGCTTGCTCTTCGTGTTCGGCTTGTTGTTTACTCATTGATTGGAGCTCGTTTAGGACTTTGTTGAAGAACGTCACCATTTGATATATAATGTCATTCTTTCTGGCTCGGCCAGGAATGGTACGGCAGATTTGGTTCATGACATTAAAGCAGGAGCGAAAGCAGAGGGAAAATTGCTGCATGAGTTGTAGGAGGAGGGTGTGCATTTGGTGATCGCCGTGGTTAGTTTTGAGAAGGAAAAGCGGAAGGCAACAGTCGGAAATAGCACATTCGACGACATGGAGGGTTTCGAGAGTGCTTTTGGTGGCTTCATCAAGGCTGTCCATTTCTATTTCTTTTGTAGTCTTTTCGAGTTTGATTCGCTGTCGACCAAGTTGCAGGACTGCCACCCAAGTGTTAGTACCGGTGAATTGAGCCCTTGAATTTTGGAAACTAGGAGTTTAATTGCTTACCATAGCTGCTTATTCGAAGAATATTGTCTTCCGAAAGCAGTTTGAATCGTAGTTCCGGACGCTCCTGTTCCTCAAACTGTGCCCTGTCACCATGAGGAGCTAGTCGTTTCCTCGAATTACTGGTCGATTTATCGTAGTCTTGCGGTCCTCCCAACGGTTGTCGCACGGTTAAAGGATGGGAATCATCTCCCTGGCTGTCTTCTCGCCCGATACCCTCTTTGAGAAGCCGCCGTTCCTCTTCTAACCGAAGGACCTTGTCCTCGAGCGCCTTCTTCTCCAGATGAACTTTGGTATATTGATCCCTCCAGAACTCGGGAGTATCGATATAGCGGCGTTCTGCATCTGGTACATTCCGACCATTTCTGATGCGTTTGCGCAGCTGCTGGTAGTATTCTATTTTGTTAAAATGAGCAGAGCGAGAGGTAGTAGGAGCTGAGGGAAACGTACCCAATGTTGAAATACCTTCAGGCTTCGATTTCTGGATAGCAAGCGCTAGTGCTAGTTGACTTTTGCTGAAGTGTGCTGATAATTTGACTGGCGCTGGGGATTGTTTTGACAGCGGGCGAGCTGAGGCAGCTGTCGTGGGAGGTCCACGAATCTCTGATGGCGGAGCTGCTTTAGAAGCAGCCCGTGGCTCTGGCATTGCGGCGGTAGTGAAGTCATGAAATACGCATCAATGTTGAGGTTGAATGGAAACTAATGAAAATTGTTAAACGAGACGTCTAGTGATGGCGTCAAACAAAAGTTACTGACCGAAAAAAACAGTTGGCCTGTAAAGTGGTCAATTATTTGGTCATTGCCTAATAGGAAGTTGCTTGTACTTTCTAGCGAGGGAAACGAGGAACTTCGGACTGTTCACTGTTTTTCGCCCAATAACTTTGACAGTGATATCAAGTTGATGCTCAAAAGGAAATGGAAGTAAAGTAAACGAACATTCAAGTCACCTCACATCAGGGGAGACACTGAATTCGTCGACAATACTCTTAATTGTTCAGCTACTGATAGAAATATTCCTGGATCAAGCTTTCTCGAGACTAGTTTCGCACGATTTTTTTTCAATACCTTAGCTACCCTGAGGAATCTACACAAATTGAGCTTCTTCGGGGCCACTTTTGTGAGTTTTGTCTGAAAAATCGCTGACCGCAAAGGAATCAAGCTGCACTCGACGCAACACTTCAGACAACAAAATATTTCTCCCCGTGACGTAGGGAGGCGACCATGTTTCATACCGTGGATTTACGAGGGCAATGAAATACTGAAGTTTTGAGCAGACGCTGCAAATGTGTGTCTTTTTGCACTGATTTTCTGAGTATTGACAGAAACTCAAAGCATTCAAAGCTGTAAGGTACGTCGCATCTTTCTCCACATGGCTCTACTCTTCCATATCATATTTTTGCTTTTGCCGTACAAATGTTTCCGGGACTGTGAAATTGTCAAGACTGACTCCCGGGCATAAATAGTTCCGACAAGAGTTAGATGGTTATTGCCAACAATCTCTCGATGTATGTCTAATACCAAGATTTATACCACGAGCCTAAGTAATGAGATTTTGCACTTCACACGGGATTGAGCCTTTTCCCTCACAGTTGTTGACTTCGTTCGATGCAAAGCACGTGTTGATTACAAAACTAGAGACTGGAATGTAAAGATCAAAAAAGAAAATCCGAAGTAGTGGAGCTTTAAAGAGAAAAGAGCAGTGTTCGATACGCCCAGATCGATGACATTGGTCGTTGCATGGATGAGGTTGTGAAGCCGAAGTGAGGTCGCTCTGACGAGACCTAGGGCACTAGGGGATGTGGAGATGATGAGTCAGCGAAGCTCCATGGATTTGGTTGTCACCACTAATTTCATCGGCAGGAGCCAAGATTCTCCCAGACAACAACACAAGAATTTCTCTTGGACTTTACCAGAACTCAAGCTACATGCTCTTCCACGACCCTATTCATCATGGCTAACAATGACCTATTGAAATGGGTAACCAGTGATGTGGACTTCTACGAACTACTTGGAATAACATTCGAGCAATGCTCAGAGTCAGAACTACGACGCGCATACCGAAAGACAGCGCTGAAATACCATCCCGATAAAGTTGGAAGAGACTTCGATCCGGAGAAGTATGAACTTTTCCAGGCCGCAAACGATGTTCTCAGTGATCCGGAATTAAAGGCCAAGTACGACAATCACAGGACTGCTAAATTACAGAGGCAAAGGGCAAATGAGCTATTTGAGGGAAAGAGGCGGCAGATGAAGGAGGATCTCGAGGCGAGGGAACGAGGGGGAACAACAGCTGGTGTCAAGAGACCTAGGGAGGACGATGCGCAAAGTGGTATGGTGCAGGAACTCAGAAAGTTAGCTGAAGAAGGCAGGAAAAGAAGAGCAGCCAGGGCGTCAATGATGGCTGAAAATATCCGGGTTGATGTTGCGTCTTCCCCAGTACCACCTACACCCAGCAAGGAACCGCAAAAGGCTTCATCGCCCACTGAAGAACAACCGGAAGAGGACGAGGTCGAGAGACTTGAACGAAGGATACGTGAGGCAGCGGAAGCCAAGGCGAAGCGAAAAGCAGAGAAGAAAGCCAGGAAGAGTGGCATATTTACCCCCCTTGATTCGCCGTCCGTGGGCTCAAAGGTTGAGAATGCGCCAAAGATGGCAGATCGAGATACAGCCACACCCATCAAACGTCCTGATATCTTCAAAGGATTGAAAGCTGACGAAAAGTCTTCAGCATCTCCCAAATTCTCATTTTTGCCGAGCACTCCAAAGAGCGACTTTTCTGCAACTATGGCTCGACTCAAAGCCGCGGAGAAGCAGAGATTAGAAGAACAGATACGGCAACAGGAGTCTGAGACGCCAAATTGAAGATTTTCCGGTTCATGAGATACCACTTTGATTTTTAGCATGGCGTTGGGGATGAGCAGCATTAGCTTTCTGCTAGGACACGGCCAAAGCCAATAGAATGAAGATGCACTCAAGCGCAAATACCATTTTTTTACATAGTGATATACACATCGTAGATTGATAAATAATTGTACACTACTCGTGAAGCTCTGGTTGCCTTTTGAGATGCCAAGGAGGCACGAATGCTTTGACTCTGACGCTTCTCGAATCCCATACCTTTCCGTCGATATCCCATTCTACCTTGAATTCATGAAACCTCTTCCATTTTGAGGGTTCATTGGTCAACTGGATATTTGTCATAGTCTCGAGCCTGCAAAGGGCTAAGCCAATATTGCCCACACCAGCCAGCCATTTCCCGACGTCCCGTCCTTTCTTCTGCATTGTCCCAAAACTCGTCAACGCTGGGATAGTTTCCACATCAAGATTCGCCGTAGGATCATACTTCAAAGAGTCCGGCATTAAATCATCCGGCGGATACACCATAACAGGCAATACTCGTTTCCTGACCACGCCCCTGTGATGTGTTCTGATCGTCAACTCTTGCCCAACATAACACCCCTTCTTGTAATCAATGCCTCCCATATAATCGATATTACTCTCCTGGGGCAACGCCACTCCCCTGATCAATTCGCTCTGTCCCTCCGGAACACCCATCAAATACCTCCTAATCTTATACGCATCCTCGGAGGCTTCATCGGCATCAACTTCTGGTTTCTCTCCCCCAGGTAAAATCAACCGTCTCCCCATTTCCGGTACTCTCTTATCTTCACAGCCTATACGTCCTTCCCCAATCGTCCCAGGCGTACCCCATAGACTCCATACTCCCACCTCTTCTGGTTCCAACACTCGCACTTCAAATTTTGCCCTTAACTTATACCGCTTAACATGGTTCGCCAGCGTCTCAACATCATTCGCATCAACCTCAATCAACCACCCGTCTTCCCCATTGGGATAAATAAAAACATCGTTTAGTAGCCGACCCTGCGCATTCAGGAACGCAGCGTAGAACCCCCCCCGTCCATGATGTAGAGGGCGAAAGGTTGGCGGTGATCACACCCTGGAGGTAGTGTGCTGCATCTGGGCCGGAGATGGAGAGCATGCGCCGCGAGGAAAGGGATGTGTAGCCGGCAGGCGGAGGGGGAGGAGGGTTCGTCTTTGTCGAGGTGTTCAGCGGGTTCAAGGTGGAGGAGAATCGAGCGGCCGGAAAGATGGGTTTGCGGCAGGTCAGACGGCAGGTTTTGCAAATATAAGGTGACGAAGATGTCGTCGCGAGTCGCGAGACCGATAGCCGTGGGGGCTTCATTGTGTTGTGTTCTTTTTTGCTTCGAGGTTGCTGAGGAGAGTCCTCGAAAAGATTGTGATGTAAGTGGAATTTCGGGATTTGCCGGATTGGCTTTTATCAGCCTTGTCGACGAGGCTGGTTTTTCATGTTATAAAGGTACAAAATCTTTTTGTCAACTAAAATTAAAGTTAATTCTAAGTGATTCTCGCTAGTTCTACTATGAAAGGCCCATCTCGTGTGTTTATTATTTTCGCGTTGCTCTGTATAAACAATCCATCATTAGTCGTTTCCTAATATCATTTTTTAGTTAGATTTTCACTTAAGAGCATAAACACAAAAAATCTTAGAGAAATAAAGCCTAAGGTACACATGTTGGCAATATTTCAATGCAAGTAATATGATTGTCCTAATTGCAGGGCTAAGCCTTTTACCTCCATCGCCGTCAATAATATCTGACACTTATTTCATAGCAAATTGGCCCTTATTCTCTCTTCCCGAGATTTCCCATAAGCTAGCCAGGCGCACGTGCATAAGAGTTCTGTATCTGTTACAAATGCTCGCTAAACCATGTATTGTTCCACTACATGAAATCAACGTTGACTCCCCTTTGCCACAGCATCCAAATAGCTAAGCAAGAATCCCTTATCAGCTGGAGAAATAGGAGTCTGGCTTCCCCGTCTTGGTGCGGCCCCTTCACCAGATACAAGACTCCCTACCCTGGATCTTGGCGCAGCTTTCATGGGTAGTTCAGTCGTGTCCATCAGAGGTAGAATGTCCCTCCCAGGTGGCGAATTCATCATTGATTGAGATTTCCCAAACAATGATAGTAATGTTTGCTTGTGATCGGGAGGGTTGCCGTTACGATGATCGATTGGTGCCATAGCAGGTATCGGAGCGGTGGTTGGTTGGATGAGGGTTGGGGATTGCACCAAAGTAGGGGACTGCGTTACTCTTGAAGCATTGACTTGGGGACGCTTCAAAATTTGAGGTTGGAAGGGCTTCGCGGGAGCTTGTGATGATTGATTTTTGTTCTCGCGTAAGGTAGTTTTCTTCCTGTTAGGCTTGGATTGTCCTTCGTAACCTGAACCATTTTCTGACCGAGTTTCACTGTCGCTTGTTTGCGGGGGACGCGAGAGAATTTGGATAGCTCTGAAGGGTAGACTTGACTCTGGATTGAGCACAGGCACTGATCCATTGTTTGCCATGTGATCCGGAGTTCTCTTATCATTCAGTAAAGCAGATGTTGTAGAGGCGTTGGTAGATAATGGCTCAACTGCGGATAGTTCGACTGCTGATGGTGTGGTACTTGTAGGCAGGGCAGTGGCAGAAGTTGGCTTCGAAAGTAAAGCAGGTTGTGCAGTAGGACTTTTGAATATTCCTAGAAGTGTAGACTTGTGCGCTTCGCTTATAGGTTGTTTTGGTGTAAGTACGCCTGGGTTTATATTGGTAGCATTGTGTTGCACTATAACAGGAGGAGGCGGTGCCATAGGACCTGACCGCGAAGCTTCAACTGCAGGAAGTTCTTGGGGTTGTGCTCGTGGGGCTGTTGTTGGTGCCTCAGCAAAACGTCGGAGAGGCAGATCATTGGCGGTTGAAGCTTCATCGCCTACATGATCGTGATTTTTGAATGCATTGAGAAGGGCGAGAGAATGGCTAGTTAGCTTTGGTGTCTGCTTTATGGTAGTTGGAACCATTGGAGCATGCAGTCCGGGAAATTGTGGGTTTTCCACGGCGATCGAGACGGTCGAGGTTAAGTGAGCTGTAGGATTTTGTAGAATAGGTTGTGGGACCACGGGAGAGTGCACAGGCCCCCCAGTAAAGACAGCTCTTTGCACATGTGGTGGAAGAGGTTGGGGGTGAATAAGATGTTGAGGCTGATAAGGATGTGGATTTCCTTGAGGTCTTGGAAGATTTTGCTGGGCCATGTTGTGGCCTTGCTGAAAATGTGACATGTTGGCTGGAGGGCCATTTTGGATATTTGGTTGGCCGTAGGTAAAATAGTCATCTCGTTGTTTTATAGGAAATGCAGGTGGGGGCGGCATGCTTGAGAAGTGCGGGGGCCGCGGAGGATGGTGATGTGGGGGTTTTAGGCATGGGTGGCTGGACGTCGACGTGTTCCAGAGGGGTGCGAGGGGGGGCATTTGCCGGAGAGGGTTGAGTACCTCCTAATGGTTTGCTGTGGAGCAAGGCAAGTAGAGCTTCCCCTGAATTCTTTGTTGATGATGAATGAGCACTAGCTTCGGCCTGTAACCCTTGAGTAGAGGGTTGGATTTTGAGGAGCCGGCTGAGAGCAGCAGTTGCACCTTCCAATGTGTCCAACTCTGGTGCCGGACGTTTTTCGTATGTTGAATTTTGGGCAGCGGATTCTGCTCCTTGGTCTTCCTCGGTCAAGAGTTCATCATGGCTCATACCTGCTGACAGGTATTGATTGCTTGTAACCCGTTTCGCATCTTTCTTTCTCTGTTCAATAACCCATTTCCTAAGAGGTACCAAGAATGGAGCAACCATGTAGAACTTGTTCGGGTTTGCATTTGGTGCTTCTGGTTGTTGTTGCCCTTTCTTCCTGAAAGCCGGAAGCTCTGATAAACGCCACCATTGAATCTTGCTGATCTCTTTTCGTGTCCGGGGTTGGAAATGTGTGTCCATAGGTACATTTCTGAATACGAACAAACGCATCTGCTGTTCGCGCATATTGACTTCAATGGACTTGACATCTCTATTCTCGAGCACAAGGCCAGCAGCTTCTATCTCAAACCCAGTTTCTTCATATACCTCGCGAATAGCGCAGGTCAAGTCGTCTTCGTCCTTGGCAATCTTGCCACGCGGGAAACTCCAGCTTGCTCCTTTCTTCCAGCCCTTTACCAGCACGACGGAATCCATGTTCTCATTAAGCATGATGGCCCCTCGGACAGGAACTCGTGTCTTATAAGCAAGGAAGTCTTCGAAAGCTCGCATATGATGGCCTTGCGAGAACGGTGACAGTAGTGGACAATGAGCGAAGATTCGTAAACAGAAGTTGCGGAGGGACATGGACGGAAGGGATGGGTCTAGAGGCCGAATGAAGTCCTCGTAGTACCATTGTGCTTCTTCGACTTGAAAGCATATTCGAGGGATATCTTTGAGATCATCCTCCGGTAGATTGATAATAAAACGTACGCAAAGATCGTCGAGCCCTGAGCGCTCACTTGGATTAGCTCTGTTATGGACTGCGCATTGGTAGGTACGAAGTAGTCCACCCAAGGCAGGTATGAAATGGTTGCAAGCTCCGCGCAATCTATTCGAAGTCTTTTGCTGTACTTACATTCTTCGAGCTTCAGGTTTCTCTCTGTCATGTTGCTTTCCCTTTATAAGCATATCCACGACTCGAAGTTGTTATGGTGGGGGGACGACACGGAGTCAGTGCCTGTCGCCCAGATTCACGAAGCTGAAGTCGGATGGCACTTCCTGAATCGCGATCTCGTAGCGGTGGAGTGTGGTGGGGTGGGGGAGAGGTGAAGTGGCAAATGGTGTTTGTTTGCGATGAGTTCTGTGGATGGGTCGGCGCATGAACGATGAATGTGTGTTTGGGGCGCGGTTCGCGATGCTTTCCAGAGATGCCAACATCCAAAGTCCAGACGATCGAGTGTGGCTGTGTATCTCCGCTCGTTCTAGCCACAGTCACAGTCACTAGCCACAAATCCACGATCGCCAACTTTATCGCCTGACTAGCCGCACAACTCTGAATGACGTTGGTGTGGGGAGCAGGGGTGGTGTGAATCGCCTGAAACTTGAATAAAAGGCGCTGAAGAGGACGAATGATGCCAACATTTTGCATACACTAATGCTTGCATAGAAACATGGAATTTCTATTAAAGGCCCTACTTCCCAGTCGTGTCCTTTGATCCAGAACAAAATTTAAGTCTTTGCGACAATCCAAAGCTAAGAATAGCGACGCGCAAGACCAGCGCTTTTTCGAAACAAAGGTACGGGGCAACGCCTACCAGTCAAGTAATCCGACACAATACACGAAGCAACGCCACAGGTCGCCACACTTGAGCTTTTTGAGCCCGGGGTCGATTGTTCTACTCCACCTTCAATACAAATACACGACTGTTTCCTTCCATTTTCTTCATAAAAACAGCAATACACACGTACCTTTTAATACACCGAACACCAATCAGCCAAGATGACGACCGCAATAGCAAAAATGGTTAGCAAGAAGATTTTGGGGGAGACAATGGCAAATAACTTTGGAAAAGAGGTATTTCAACTTTTACTATGTTGCCATGATACTTGCTAATTAGAATGTAGGATCCATATTTTGAGACCGTTCCTGCGACCCGCCTTGATGGGACACCTTCCACCAAAAAGACTAAGAAAAGGCGCAAGGCATTACCTCCAGGAATATCAGAACAGGATGGCAAGGTTCTCACGAAGGTCAAGAGAAGAGCCTACCGCCTTGACAACAGTCTTTTCAACTGCTGCGGAATCAGGTTTGGCTGGAGCAGTGTCATTGGAATTATTCCTGTGTAAGTTCAAGGTTCCAAACTACAACATATTCTTGCTAATCCTTTCCCAGCATTGGAGATGCTCTTGATTGCTTCATGGCACTGATGGTCCTCAGAACCTGCCAGCAAGTTGAAGGCGGACTGCCGAGGGAAGTTCAAGCGAAAATGATGTTTAATATCATTTTTGACTTCGGCATTGGACTGGTTCCGTTCCTAGGGGATCTTGCGGATGGTGGGTACCACAAAGATCACCATGCAAGGGAACAAATCTTACACTAATAATCAACTACTAGCTATGTTCAGAGCCAATACCAGAAATGCTGTCGTGCTGGAGAAATATCTTCGTCAGAAGGGCGCAAGAACTCTCGAAGAGCATGGTCACCGTCGTGGTTCCGATCCAAGCGATCCAGACGGATTTGACGCCAGAGTAATAAGAGAGGAAAGCCCACCACCACAATACACAGAACAGCCTTCCTCGAGACACGGCAATGGGAATGGTTCTTCAGTAACTCAGCAACAAAAAGCCCCAGAGACCAAGAAGGGTGGTTGGTTCGGGTTTGGAAGGAAGCAGAAGCAAGCAGATGTCGAATTGGGCCACCATCGACAAGAAATGCGCAGGCAACAAAACCTTCAAAACGCACCAAACGAAGGCTCTAGGCGCGATAGGTATTGAGGAGTCTGTGCTACACTCTTCAAGTTGAGCTTGTTCGAGTAGTACTTCGTACTTGTATTTGATTGAGCGTTTTTTTGCATTGCGACGGAGTTTGTCTACAGTTACTCCCGAATCTCATGGGTACTGCAGCGGCCTTTCTGGATACCCAATATCTCTAGAGTCTCATAATAAATCCAAATTGATGCTTTGAAAAGGGCGCAGATTGCTGAAGTGACAATGGCTCGCAGGTGAAAAGAGGGTAGCACACCAGAGGAGCGATACTCAAAAACTGTGAGCCTTTTTTTGAGCGGTCCGGGATCTCGCGATATAGAGACCTATCCCTGGAATACAGATAAACAGATAAAAATATTAGGAGGGGTATTGATTTTCTAAATACCTCTGTATTTGTGGATAACTCAGTAGCTTGATTAGCAAATCTCCACAAAATGACCGACAGTGTGCCACATTTTTCTGCATTACGGAAGGGTGACTGAGGATAAATGATCATGTCTAATTGAAGTCTCCACTCAAGAAGCGAAGCCCTCAGAAAGCAAGGTCTATGTCTCAGCTACCAACCTACCTGGTACAGGTACCGTACCTAGGTAGTTACGCGTCGCGACTCGCTCTTTCCTCGCCCAGCCACCGAGCAACACGCTACAGGGATTCGCGTAAGAGCCGAAAAATACCTAACGAAAGTCTTCTTAAGGCGTGTCTCCTCCATCAACAAACCTGCAACCATCGATCAATCTGCAGTGCCTCTTTCCAATCGACCTTCCCTCACACAATTACATTCCTCAAACCTTCAACCAGCCATCATGACTACTCAGATAACTCCATCCAAAACAGTATGCCTTCCATTGCCACCCCATCACTCCACCACTCCTTCCATCTCTTTGTCGCGTCTCATTCACTGACATAAATATAATAGGCCGCGTCTGCCATTGAGGGCCTCAAGATGGGTGACTCTCCTGTCAAGAAGCTCGACTTCGGCGCTGCTGGCAAAGAGAACGTGCCTTTCAATGCCGATGCGCCAATCGTTGACGACACCGAATTCAAGAAGCCCATTGTGGAGGGAGTTAATACAGAGAAGGCTGTCGTAGTCGCTAAAACTATCAAGCCTGAGGAGGCTGATGAGCCACTGCTTCAGGAGAACCCGCACCGCTTCGTCCTCTTCCCGATCAAGTATCATGAGGTAAGTCGCGTCGATACGCGTAACGCGTAAAGTGCTTGAATATCAGCTGACTTTTCTATAACAGATCTGGCAGATGTACAAGAAAGCCGAGGCGTCTTTCTGGACCGCAGAAGAGATTGACCTTTCGAAAGACCTCCACGACTGGAACAACCGTCTCAATGACGATGAACGCTACTTCATTTCCCATGTTCTCGCATTCTTCGCAGCCTCTGATGGAATTGTCAACGAAAACCTTGTCGAACGTTTCAGCGGCGAAGTACAAATCCCAGAGGCGCGTTGCTTCTACGGTTTCCAGATCATGATGGAGAACATCCACTCAGAAACATACTCTCTCCTGATCGACACGTACATTAAGGAGCAAGCTCAACGAACATATCTCTTCAATGCCATCGAGACCAGTAAGTTTGTCGCGTAAATTCACGGCTACATCCCACTGATGCGTCGTGTAGTTCCTTGCATCAAGAAGAAGGCCGACTGGGCAGTTCGATGGATCCAAGACAAGAGTTCCACCTTTGCTCAGCGCCTGGTAGCATTTGCCGCTGTTGAGGGTATCTTCTTCAGTGGTTCATTTGCATCCATTTTCTGGTTGAAGAAGCGTGGTCTGATGGCTGGCCTAACCTTCTCCAATGAGCTCATCTCTCGTGACGAGGGTCTCCACACTGACTTTGCATGCCTACTCTTCTCCCATTTGAAGCACAGACCTAGCAAGCAGGCCGTTCAAGACGTTATTACCGAGGCTGTCGAGATCGAGCAGGAGTTCTTAACTGAAGCTCTTCCTTGCGCTCTCCTCGGCATGAACTCAAATCTCATGAAGCAGTACATCGAGTTCGTTGCTGATCGTCTCCTTCTCGCCCTCGGAAACGATAAGGTTTACAAATCCGCGAATCCATTCGACTTTATGGAGAACATCTCTCTTGCCGGCAAGACAAACATTCTTTGAAAAGCGTGTTGGTGATTACCAAAAAGCTGGTGTTATGGCCGGTACACAAAAGAAGCACGAGGACACATCTGCTCAAACAGAAGCTAAGGCAGAAAACGGCGGAGACTTCAACTTCGACGAGGACTTTTAGATGTTTTGTATCAAATCTTGTTGGGTTATTGGCGTTTGGGAGGGAACTCATCTCTGTATATTGATGCATTGCATATTCTCTTCTCTCGGATCCGTTGCATAGATGGCGTGGTCGCCGGGTGCAAACGTGTTGGCTTTTTGTATCAGGATACTTTTTTCTACTGGCGTTGGGAGTTGGGCCTGGATGCAATCATGGTGATGAGCTGGGTGGCATAACGAAGATAATAGAGCAGAAATGAAAATGTTCCTTTTGATGTCAACTTGAACTTCTTGAGATGCATGAGGCATATCAGCCATCTAGAATCCTGTCGAATGCAACATGCTATGCCACTTTCCAAACGCCCTTAATGCAACACCATAATCGAAGCCCTTAGGAGTAGGGACCCAACACCCGTCTCGTAAACCAGTGTAGCCACTATCTCATTTCTTTCCCTTCTTTTTTCCCTTCTTGCCACCCGCCCCTCCACCAGCATTGGCCTTTCCTCCTTGTGCACCGGCGCCCAACGTCTTTTCTGCCTCCACAACTGGGGTCGCAACTCCACTGCCCGCTTCTCCTCCAGCGCCTACAACAGTACTTTCGTCCTCCTTCAATTCAGGCAAGCCTGCCATAGGCCGCGCTAACCGTCCCAGTATCTGGATTAATCTTCCCACTTCCGCCGCTTTATCCGTGGAATATTTCAATGTTGTGCCGGAAACCGGGTCGTATGTTTTGAGGGTTAGAGTTGCTACGACTGGGGCTGGTGTCGAGGCGTCCGAGGCCGCAGAAGTGGTTGTGGGCTTTGCGACTCGAGGTTTGGATTTAGATTTCGAGTTTTTAGGATGGGGGACGTTGTATTTGGTTGTTATGCGCGTCTGTGTATAGTCAGATTTTGGAGGCATAAAGGGAGGTAGAGCACTTACGGTGGAGGGCCGGGCTTGGAGAAGGAGGGTGGATTGGGTTAGCCATAACTGGGCTGTTTCTAGGTAAGGCATCTTGAGATTGTGCGCAATGGAAGTTCTCTAGGTTATGAGATTTAGAGACTGTGGAAAGGAGGTCGCGTTGCGCAATGCCTTGAGCTTTGTGGTTGAATGAAATCGTGGGTTGCGTAGTGGGGAAAATGTTCCAAGCAAGGCTGAAGATTGAGGTGTGGGCATTTGGCCAAGCGAGCCAAGTTCATCTCATCTCATGGCTCATCCCCAACCTCTTCTTCATCCTCAACCACCGAAGGAAAGACACTAACACTATCTATTTCATAAATAAAAAACCAGCTCGATGTTATTGGGGTTGACTCACACGGGGCTCCACGACACTCAAGTGAGTCACGCCGCAGATTTCAGCCACTTTGAATTGTTTATACGTCATTTGATTCGATTGCTTCACAATCTGATCTGATATTTCCATCTCTTGCTCTAGGTCATATTTAAATTTAACTCTTGGAGATATGTCTTTCAAGATCGACTCCCCAAAGTATAACCTTCCACTTCCGCTGGAACTACGCCTAAAGGTCCTTCGCGAGCTCTTGGTGGTAGACTCTGACGTACCTCGTATTGATCTCTCACGCAAGAAAGACACAAGTCAGAACGCCATTCTCATTCACTTAGGGATTCTGAGTGGAGTATCACGAGAATTGCATGAAGAAGTACATCAGGTCTTCTTCGGACAGAATGTTTGGCTTTTACAGCTTTTGGTTCGTCCGCCATCTCCAACTTTCGGGCTTCTGAGTACCAATACAACTTTGGGAATAATATCTCTTTGGGAATAATATCTCGTTGAGGAGTTGAGGCTTTTGCACGCATTCGGGATGTTGTGATCAGAATTGCTGGACTAGACTATTCTCGCATTGAAGAGCAGAAGGAGAGATTGGAGGAGATTGTGCAATTGCTGAGTCAAAGCCGAGGCATGCAGCAGTTGCATGTTGTATGGATTAACCTATTTGGCCTTCATCCAGAAGCACAGATAGCGCGGTACCTTCATTGGAAGGCGAGGTATGGGTCACAACAAATAACAACATTGAAGCAGAGTCAGAAGGAGGAGGAACTGACATTGGAACCTCTAAAAGAGTTGAGGGGTTCGCAAAAAGTATCTGTAACGGGCCAAGTGAGTAAAGAATGGGCGACTTGGCTAGAGAACTGTATGAAATTGGACTATGGAGTGACTGGGCCTGAATTTGAGCCGAAGAAAGAAGAAAATATAGCCTTTTCAGGCGCAAAATGATGAGCAGAGGTTGGATGGATACTTGCCGTATTGCAAATGCCTGAATCAGTACTAAATTTATCACCTCTTCTCATTCTCGGTGCTGTGTTATTTTCTATTTTCTAGCAGATAAGCGAATCTACAAGATGTTTCTTGATAACCACTTAGAAGCAAAATCTAGCAAGCGAGAAAAGAGCTTCAGAAGATAGAGTTATTTCCAGATTAAGAAACATTTCCATCCGATGCGCATCATACCCCACAAACAGCCCCGCGCTTCAAGTTTAAGTGGGTCTCAAAGTCATCAGCGGCTCTGCGGGTACAACCTTTTTTGTCACAACCACATTTATGACTCAAATAATAGAAACTTTCTGGACACTTCCAAAACACGATTTGCGAGAGAATCTGCACAGATCTTCTCTCGGTATCACTACACACCTAATTTTAGCACTTTAAAACGCAAGAATTGCTTCTAAAATTCCCCTCCCGAGACACGCGACATGATGGATACAAACGGAATGGGAGACCACCAGGACCAAATAGGTAGCTCGGAGACTACGAACACGCTCAACGGGAAAATGGAGGAGCTAGCTGTTGCGGAGCCTGTCACGGAGGTCCAGCAGACGGTAGAGAACGCCGATGAGATCGACGCAGAAAAGTTGGCGTCGGAGATGCAGCAGAGATGCAGGACTCTCCTGGCAGAATTGGAGCAGTTTCAAGCATACTTGAAGCAGAAAAGGAAAGAGCATGGTGTGGAATTGAGGACTTTCAAAACTGGTCTCCAGGCTGAGATGAAGTTAATAGATAAGGTTGCTGTTAATTTTATTTGGGTTTTGCCTGTCTTGCTAACCATCATTGTAGCTTGCGAGTAAGGATGTGTCCACGAGAATTGTTCATTCATTAAGATCGTCGAACTTTTTGTTTTATGCCACCGTCTGGGCGACAGCCAAAACGTGCGTGGGAATCGCAGCACTAAGTCGACGCTTTTACTGGATACCCGAGAAAACTACATCGAACGTCAATGGTAACAGCACTACCCCTGTGACGAGACGAAAATCACACAGCGTTGTTGTAGATATTGTTTGCCGGGACGGACTAGAATGGGTTAAAGTCTCCTCAAATACAGAGAAACGAATTATATGGGATTTGGCAAAAGCTGGTTGGGTTGGAGATTCCTCCGGTGAAGAAAGCGAAGCCGAAGAGGATGATGATGATGAGCCTCAAGGTCTCTTAAAACAAGCAGAGGCTCTCATGAAAGCATCCCGCGCCACCAGAATCAGATACCAACATCCCAAAGTTCGTCTTGTGCTACCAAGGATATCAAATTCCCCAAAGGCAAAAGAGGTCGCCCAAGTGCTTCAGAAAATACGAAATCTAGGTGTAACAGTGCAAACATCCGAGGAGATATTAGCAGAGCCTTCTCTAGCAGATGTAATCGAACGCCTAACCGCAGATCGATTCGACACATTTTCCGATGTGCTAAACATCGACTGTACAGTACTGCTGGCTTTTATCAGTGACTTGTCACACGGTCGTGTTGAGCCACAAGATTGGCACAACAAAATGATCTCACGGCAAAGGGAGATGGAAGCCGAAGAACAACTTCTACCATGCAGTATATGGCCGGCATGTACGTCCAAGAAACTGGTCTGTACCCGGGAAGCTGCTGTTCGAATGCAAGAAATCGTGGATATCATAGGCACGCCTACAGAAAAGACACGAGCGGATTTTCTGGTGGATTTGTTTGGGAATTCTCAGTCAACACCGCAGCAGAGGCTGGATGGCTTTCAAAATCTCTCAGACTATCCAATACCTCAGGATTGGAAGTTGCCGATTGAGATTATCGAAGTGGATGTCGCTGCTCTCAAAAAGGACCTCCCACCTGCCGCAAGCATATTGTCGGACTCTCTGTCTACCATAAATGCTTCTGTATTTCTCTATGGATGGGCAAGTGGGAAGACAACTGTCAGTAGCAATCGGACTGTTGCCAAGGAGTTTGAAGCCACTATTGAAGAGAATCGTGTTGAGGAAGAAACAGGAGGACCCGATATCTGGTTATGTTCGACAACACGATCACTGGTTGGTAAAGAGAAGCAGAGAAGGGGTGCCAATGACTAGACTTCGTTTGACTGAAAGAGCTTTGCTTCGAATGCAATTTCTCCGGTCTGTGTTGTCCTCGAAAATTGAGTGCCAGAAGCAGTCTTGATTTACTTGCGACTCTTGAAACATAGACCTTCTTCCTGAGCCTCTCGACAGGAGCCAATATTCGATTCAGGCCACCAACAACTTCCAGAAGGACTTTATCGGGTCAATCACGATAACCCCACGACTCTACGCTCTTAAATTAAAAAGCACCCCTGAAAGTTTTGAACTCTTGGAGTTTGTTGCTTGCCTAGCCATGGCCATTAAAACAAAGAAGGAAATATCAAGCTAATTCTATTGTTGTCCTGCAATTAGAATTGGCAAGTGTGTACAATAGTTCAAGACTTGTCGAGGTTCTATGGGTCGAGAAATGAAGAGATAAAATTAGACTCGTGGGGTGGCAGATGTCCCGCTAAAAACCTTGCTGATTGGGGTGTTATGTGTACGGTAGGACACTACCCAATAGATTTTTAATGGAACAAAAATTATACTTAGGTTGTGATCGCGCCACAAGGAGTCAGAATTGAGTGATGATCATTCAAAATGTATACAAAATTCAGTTTACAAAACACCAGTGAAACAAACCCCTTTTGAGTACCAAGGTCCAAGGGGAGCTTGAAGATTCCCGGTCTTGGGTAGCAGCACATGTGTAGCAGCCTTGTATTTCACTTGGAATATATAATAAGATAGGGCTATTTATTTACGCCAGAAAAAGGAGAAAAAAGAACGGGGCAGATAATCTGGCACGGCACATTCAACGCCATTGATCTCCACTACACACGTGAAGTATTATTGCCATACAGCTAACCCTAATTGCAAGAGAAATAGCAGATTTTGTGCCTCGTCTCTGAACGCCAGTCACACCCCACCAACTTTCGGGTATCCAGCCACCAAGAGGAAATCAAAAACCTAGCACAAGCAAGATCTCAAAAAAGCTCAATGGCCATTCTTTTTCTGCTCGCTCCTCTGTCTCCTCCCATTTGCGATCTTAGATCCATCTATTGAAGATTAGGATCCGGCACCCAGAAAAGGACCTCCTTGTCTCCCGTCGCAAACATGTTGTATTTCGGGTTGAAAGCCATCAATGCCGATTCACCCTTGTAATCCAACTCCATCACTGGCCGTAACATTTTCTCCTGCACACTAGCGAGCGTATCCCAAACGAGCACGTTTTCTCTCCGCGTTCCGCTAATCACATACCTGCCATCGGGCGTAAAGCAGCAGTCTCCCGTGCTTGGGTACAAGAAATCGCTAGATTGAGGATCGGTGTACTCAGGATTATGATCTCCAACTGCGAGACGTCGGACTCCGCCTCTATCCCGGCGGAGAACGGCTTTGAGAGAACCGGTGAAAGCGTCAAGGAGGAGGTGGGATTGGCCTGTGGTGCCGAGGAGGAGATGCTTCCCGTCGTTTGAGAATTCGAGTTTGTTCCATCCCTTACTTATCGAGTTTGGGACCTGTTCTTGGATATATGGTAGCGTGTCAAAGGTGGAAAATGGCTCTTTGTCGTAATTTCTGAAGTCGTATAAGAGAATTGCTTGGGCGGTTGGAGAAGCTACGGCGAAGACATTCCCAGAGGGATCCCAAGCCGCGAGGTAGGAGCCGTTGAGGAGGAGCTTGCCGCAGGCGTTTTTGGTGCCGGCGTCCCAGATACGTACAGTATTGTCTTCGCTGCAAGAGAGGAAGTTGTCTTGACCTGGGTGAAGAGAGAGACACGTGACGTTCTTCTCATGGCCTTCAAAGTAGCGGAGATAGGTGTTGTCATGAGTTGAGAGGTAGCGGACGGTATCTTCTATTATTTAGCATCACAACCCAATATGTTCTCGGGCCAAACTTACGGTTCAACTTTGTGCTAGCATGAATGATACAAGGCACCGACTCTTTCGTCATGTGGGTGAAAATGGCATGCGAGGCACCGTATTTCTGACTTAAACACATCTTATGAGATTTGCCTTTGTGGACATCATAAATCTGCATGCTATTGTCATTCTCTGATGTGAGAAGAAAGTCTCCCTCATCACTGAAATCTAAAGAAAGGATCGAAGTTGGTGGCGAAGGCGACTTGCCAGGGCCTTGAGAGGGTGGTTCTCGGCGGAAAAGCTTGACACTATCAGTATTTTGTTCCTATTTAGGGGTGTGTCACGGACCTTGGTTGGTCTGAAGAGGGAGATCATATCAGAGACTTTGGCGGTTGTTGGTATTGATGGCAACCTACCATTAGGGAGGGGGGAGTCGATCACCATCGGCGTCGACGACATGTTTGTGGAATGGTTGTAAAGGATCTTATAGATCGTAAGTCAAGATTCTTAGGCGATCTAAATCCCAAGATACATCTAGTCACGCGTTGGCTCATCAATCCAAGCCCCTATTGATTGACCGAGCAAACCTGAATGGTTGGAAGCTCCATGGTTAGGTTTGTACCTCAGGTAGAAGTGGGATGTGCGCACGTGATCAGCCGCCGGCTTCGGCAATGCAGGCCCACGGCTCACCCATGACAGCGTAACACCCTGCATAAGTAGCTAGGAACCCAGTAACTCGTAAGCAACAAAAAATATTACTGTACTTCGGCGTACGAATCTTCGAGAAGTTGCCCATCCCCAGATTTCGAATCTCTTAATTTTCAAAAGCCAATATTTCCTGTTGTGAACACTGGTCTTCGGTAACGTACGAACGTATATTTCAAGCGAATCTGCAAGCTGGCGCCGCGATAAGGTCTAAAGAAACCCCTTCTGCCCTCAGAGGGGGGAGCATCAGCTCGAGATGTCAACAACTCTAGGGTGAGTCGCGCACACACCGAGACCAATTACTTTTCTAACTGGTATAGCGCTTTCATCGCCGGTGGCATAGCAGCATGCGGCGCCGTGACAGCAACCCACCCATTCGAGACTGTCAAGATACGGTGAGCTTTCTCAATGGTCCCCCATTCATGCACGCGCTAATATGTTACGCAAAGAATGCAACTGCAAGGCGAACTGCAAGAGAAGAGTCTCCAACCGCGCTTGTATAAGGGCCCTTTTCATGGCGTCTCAGTCATTGTGCGAAACGAAGGCCTGGGAGGCATCTACCGCGGAATCGGCGCTGCGTATATCTACCAAATGATCCTCAATGGATGCCGGCTAGGGTTCTACGAGCCAATTAGAAATACTCTTACTACTGCCATCTTCACCGATCCAAAGACGCAGAGTTTGGGCATCAACATCTTTGCGGGAGCTACAAGCGGGATATTAGGTGCCGCGGCGGGAAGTCCGTTTTTCTTGGTGAAGACGAGACTGCAGAGTTTCTCACCATTTGCGCCGGTGGGCACACAACATGCGTACAAGAATGCCGTGGATGGTATGCGGCAGATTTACAAGGGAGAGGGCATTCATGGACTTTATAGAGGGGTAGGTGCGGCTATGGTGCGAACTGGATTTGGAAGCTCGGTACAATTACCAACTTATTTCTTCGCCAAAAGAAGGATGATTAAGCATTTCGGAATGGAAGAAGGACCTGCCCTTCATTTGGCAAGCAGTACGGCGAGTGGGTTTGTTGTGTGCTGTGTGATGCATCCACCAGGTAGGGAAGTCTCAAATTTGGATCTGAATCCGGCTAATCAAACTAGATACCATTATGTCTCGGATGTACAACCAGAATGGGAACCTCTATAAAGGAGTTTTCGATTGTTTTGGGAAGACAGTCAAGACTGAAGGTCTCCTGGCTATCTACAAAGGTTTCCTGCCACATCTAGCAAGGATCCTACCCCACACCATCTTGACGCTCAGTCTGGCAGAACAGACGAACAAGCTGATGCGCAAATTTGAGGATAGAATTCTTCCCTCAAATATCAAAGATCAAGTTTAGATCATGATTGGCTTTCTGCGCCGCCCGCAACGATCTCTTTTGTCATAATGTATATAGAACTTGCATGTAGAGGAGTTAGAGTCCTTGCAAGGAGCTAGTCGATCGCGTGCATCGATTCTCAAAAGTTGTCCGTCAACCATTGATAGATCTGGAGCACCCATAGCAAAGAACACCATAATGACCGTCCTTTATCTCTGGTCGTGAATCCGAGTTCTGGTCTCCTCCCCAACCATTGATTCCGTCTGTACCTTCAGCAACTGGTAGTCCGCAAAGGCCACAGGCTGTTGTATCAAGTATTGAAGTGGGTTGGAGCTTGCTTGAGGTTCTAACCACATTTGCAACAATGCTAGGATAATTTTCTTCGACCGATTCAAAGTACTGTGTCATAAGATCGTCAATCGTGGTGAGCTTCGAGGAAGCTGATACTGTGGACGATGTCCGTTGATAAATAATTATTTCCGCGAGTGTATGGGTTGCCAGGGAAGAAAAGATGACAATTTCTTTTTTGAGAAGATCGCGTAATGGATAGTTGAACCCAAGTCCGTACGGAGCATCTCCATCAGAAACTTGCCAGGGTAACGAGAAGCCTCGGCCTTTAGCAGTCTCTGTTAAAGTCTTCTCTGCAAGTCGTGTTGTTGAATCTCCAAATAAAATGCCTTCACAACTGTTTCTCTTCGCAACATCCACTAAGAGCCGCGTGAGTAGAGTGGAGGCTATATCCGATCGCGAAGTCGCTGATAAAATAGATCCAAGTAGATGTTGCAGCCTTTCTGTGGTAGGCTTTCCATCTGATTCATTAGGTTGCCCTATGTGGAGCGACTTCCATTCTATGCCATCAAGAAGGAGTGCATCCTCAAGTCCAAAGCTGGAATATGTATGCCTAGGAAAACGAATCTTGTATTTCTCCAGTAATTCAGAAGAATCCTTTCGATCAACTGGGTCAACGTAAAGATCTATGTGGACCACAAATAACTCGTATGCAGCTCGATTCATCCGATCATATTGTCCTTGGATATGTTGGTCCAAGATATGTAAAAGGGAGGCCGAGGAAGGTCCAAAGGAAAGGGGCAACAGCAGCTTCCGTGGAGGCTTCGCAGATGATCCTCGAATTCGATAGGTCTCCATGCGTTTGACAGCCTTGGTTGTCACGTATTGCGAGAAGCATTTACTTGCAACAATCAGTATGAGTCGTCAAAAACATGAGAAAGGACTAACTGGCAAACCTGCTCAGAACGGATGGAGTGTGTCGCATTCTCTTCATGACATCGCTTGCACAACGAATTCCGAAGGAGCTCGACGGTCTCTTCTTTACCTGACATGCCGGCGATAAGAAAAGTAATTTTGAGGTTGCGGGTATTCGAACAGTGACATCCCAAAAATTGACGAGGCTTCTGTTTTGCCTTGCTTTGGTCCGTGCGATCCTTGGCCTTGGGCCTTACTAGTGCGAAGGAGTGTTACGTTTCCTATCCGAGCAGCAGTGAACCAGATCATCAACGAGCTCTCGATTTCACATCCCTCGACGCCGGCCACGCACTCCCTTTTCCGGATCTCGCGGACGTCTCTGAATGGCCATAATTCTCGCGAAATATTCTGTGTTGCAGGCATACTCTCATCCAGAGAACTAGAGAAGGACCTGTTTCAGCCTACGAGGCTGCCAGCGAGATGAGGAGCTGGAATTATGGCCTTCTGGCCATTGGATTGTCATGTTTGACGGCTACTGCTTTAGAGACGAAGATGGTATGTTCAAGTTTCCAGGAGCTCATGAATGTCTTCTAATATTTTCTGCAGGACCAACAAGAAGCCAATCGACAAGTTTGCGCCGGCATGTATAGTAAGACCAGCTGGGGAGGAGCCGTAGATCCCCATATACTGGTCAAATTTCTAAAGGAGGATGTGGAAGGCGATGCGGATCCAATTACGAGCATGGTCATTTTTGAATGGAGAGACTATGATCTACTTGGAATTTTGCCAACGCCAGAGTCCCTGGCCGTACTTTGCCATCCCCAACTATCGTGAACCTCTGCTAACGCCTCTTGTAGAAAGAGTATATTTGCGATGGAGAGGCCATCAATAACAACTACTGTAATAGCAATCAGACGGGAGAATTCATCTTAGCGCCAAACGCAACAGAGCTGTCGAAGAACATGATTTTCACTCAGGCAGTCCATTTGAAGGACCCTGGCCTACCCATAAATTATGGCATCAAGAAGACGGGATATTATTGCGTCGGAACAACGGCGTTTTCGCCAAACGATGTTAAATATACTGCTTATGTGGAATTTAGAAACGCGTATGGAGAGCTGCCTGCCTCCGAAATTGCTAAGCTTCCATTTTACGGAGGCATTACGATTGTCTATGCGGTTGTTGGAGCGTAGGTGGAGTTGCGTGTCTTGGAAGCATTTTTACTAATATGGGCATAGTTTCTGGGCATTCCTGTATGCTCAACATCGACAGGACATCCGTAAGTGTCTCTCAAAAGTCGGGGAGAACGAACTGACAGAATTTTATAGTACCCGTCCAAAATTACATCACTGCAATTATAATATTCTTGATAGTGGAAATGCTCATGACATGGGGATTCTATGGTAAATTTGATTATTTTGAGAACCAAGACGCATGGCTAATGAATGTAGATTATTTGAATCGAAATGGATCCAACCTCGGTTCAAAAGCATTGATGATCATCGTTGCAATCTTGAATGCTGGCCGAAATTCATTTTCATTCTTCCTTCTCCTTATAGTCTGCATGGGTTATGGCGTTGTCAAGCCCACTTTGGGCAAGACAATGGTGTATGTCCGCTACCTCGCTGGAGCGCATTTCGTATTTGGCTTGATTTATGCAATCGCCAGCTTGACTATCTCGCCCGAGAATGCGGGTGAGCTCTCTCATCTCCGAGCTGAAAACCACATGCTGACTCGTTCAAGGGCCGCTCGTATTATTCGTCATTCTTCCATTGGCCGGCACTTTTGACAGCCTTTTACGTTTGGACTCTGAATTCTCTAAACGCGACTATGAAAGATCTTAACGAGCGTAAGCAGACTGTCAAAGCCACGATGTATCGAAAGCTTTGGTGGTGCATTCTTGCATCAATTATGATCATTTTCGGTTTTTTCTTTTTCAATTCGTTCACATTTGCGTCAACCTCGGACCCAAATTTCGTGCCGTTCCATTGGCAAACTAGGTGGTTTATTCTTGATGGCTGGCTCAATCTCGTATATTTTGGGGATGTTGTCTTTGTGGCTTATGTTTGGAGACCAACGGCAAATAACAGAAGGTTCGCCATGAGTGATGAGTTGGCCCAAGATGACGAGGGTTTTGAGATAGCAGACTTCGGAGTTGAAGACGATGAAGATGATGACCTTGAGAACGCTGCAGCACACCGAGGGGAGGAGGGACCACGATATGATCCCGCTCCGGGAGCCAAGAGCACCAGGCCTCCTGCAGGCGCAACACGGCAAAGGATATCCCGAGAGACAGTCTTGATGGGGATACGATTTTCGCGGTCGGAGAGGACGGTGATAGATGGTCTGACGAGGGCAGCGATGAAGAGAGGGGAAAACTGGTGGGAGGAAAGGACGATTAAAGTGGCTTTAGGTCAGGCGCATACGGTTGTAACAATAAAGGTTGGGTAGATAGCGTCTGTTTGGGTTTCAAGCTGTACGCAATATGGGTGGATGGTACTTCCAGTCAATCGGGTACAGAAATGTTTGCATTTATGGTCAAATTCGTATTGGCAGAATAGAATTCTACATATCTCGTCTTCTGACCCATGCGTGGCTGCCCAGTGAACAGCCTCTTGATGGATTGGCAGTTGTGGCTTTTGCTTGGGTTTCTAAATATTCCAATTGCATCAGCTGCCATGGCCAGCTCGGCGACAATCTCACTGAGATTGATAGCTCACTCCTTTTCATGGCTTGCTTGGGAAAATCGCTAAAGTCTGTAATACTCGAGAGTTCGAAATGCTTGGAGGTGTAGATGGGTCAGTATTACCCACGAATATAGATAGATGGCTGAAGTCACTTGGATCTTCCAAGGCACGTCATTATCGCCAAGTAAAATAGCTGTCACGACAGGAAACCATTTCGAAAGGCAGCACCACCACACTCGCAGAAAACTGCTCCTCTCACAGGGCGATTAAAATACATACGCGCATCAGCCTGCGACTCCAATAGACTCCAATAATCCGTGATAAAGTTCACAACTGTACTGATAACCATCACATGTATTTTATATCGCTGGCCGCAGTGACGTCGGTGTCAGTCTCGTGAACGGGAAAATCCCATCCCATCGGCTGATGGCATTCCCGGACAAACAAAGCTGCCCACTGCCCAGCCCGACCACTCCCGCTACTGTCTTGCCATCCAAAGCAGTCACTTAGTCACTCTCACATCCACCACCCGAATGCCATCAAGGTGGAAAGCCACCTGCACGCTCTCACGGTTTTCTGGCGCTGCATCACGACCCCTGGGCTGGAGAAGCGGTCAGATACCGACGCCCCTGATTGGCGGCGGTTCCAATTTCTCCCGGCCTGCACCTGCCTCCGCGCGTTGCCCCTCGGTTTACTCACCAGCGCGAATACAAGGCCATAACCGGGGTACAGTAAGATCCAGCTGTTTAAAGTATACTGCTGGCCCGCCTTCTCGTCTCATTTCACATATCGACTCTTTGTAATTCAATTGTTAGTTCAGAGTTCTTTTTTCCTCGGCTCGGCTACAGTCCGCCGCAATCCAGATAAAGAAATCTGGCGCCCCTTCTATAACACCGCCTATCCTGTTCACGAAAATCGCAAATAGGAACAGCCATCATGAATTGTCCCTCACGCACCGAAGAGCCTGAGGGTACTGGCTTCAACCAGAACCCCAGCTCATTGGCCGCCGATCTCACCACTAGAAATGACCTCAACGGTCTTGCCAACGCCAGGGTATTGAGGAGAACATCGAGCAGTGAGATTCGGGCTGTGGAAGAGCACGAACCTGACGCCAATTTACCTCCTGAGAAGAGGGGTGTTGTTGGGGAGAAGGAGGCCGTCGGGATGAGCCTCAACGGTGGGAGCCAGGATTTTGGCGATGTTGCGAGTGCCACCCCGGGAGGCAATAATAAAGCATATGACCTTTTCATGAGATTTCGCAAGTTGGTTATGACTTTCGCGAAATTTATTGGTCCGGGCTTCATGGTAAGGAGTCGTCAAGTATCTAAGTATTGGACGTCGATATTAACCTTTTCGTAGATCGCTGTGGCATACATCGACCCTGGCAACTATGCAACGGATGTTGCTGCTGGTGCAACCTACCGCTTCCAGCTCCTGTTCATTGTCCTGATGTCTAATATCTTCGCCATATTCCTCCAAATCCTGTGTATCAAGCTTGGCAGCGTCAGTGGACTCAACTTGGCAGAAGGTTGGCTTACCCTAGATGCGAAGTGATCTTAATTCTTCCCGAATGCTAACACGAACGTCAAGCTTGCAGAGAGTTCCTCCCGAAATGGTTGAACATCTTGCTGTACCTGATGGCCGAGGCAGCGGTAAGTTGATTTGGCTTGTCACATAAAACAATTCACTGACATAGAAGCAGATTATCGCAACCGACATTGCTGAAGTCATCGGAACCGCAATTGCAATCAATCTTCTAATTCCCAAAATTCCATTGGTCGTAGGATGCGCGTTGTCGATCGTCGACGTGCTCCTCATTCTACTTTTCTACAATCCTAGTGGGACTATGAAAGGACTTCGGGCGTTTGAGGCCTTTGTCATAGCACTGGTAGTAGGTGTTGTGATCTGCTTTTGCATTCAGTTGAGCTTGATCCAAGATACCTCTGTTGGAGAAGTCTTCAGAGGGTTCCTTCCATCATCTTCTATTGTGCAATCTCAAGGGCACGTACTTCCATCCTCTTCTAGTTGATTATTTTGCTGACTCGAGCAGTCTTTATCAAGCTTGTGGAATTCTCGGCGCCACAGTCATGCCACACAGTCTCTACCTTGGAAGTGGAATTGTTCAGCCTCGTCTTTTGGAATATGACATCAAGCACGGTCTTGCAAACTCTTCGAATCAGTCTGATTCCGGCGAAAAGCAAACTTACTTTCCCTCCCTCTCAGCCATAAACTTCTGCCTCAAATATTCCATTGCAGAATTGACAGTCGCGCTTTTCACATTCGCTCTCTTTGTCAACAGTGCAATTCTCATCGTTGCTGGCGCTTCCCTCTCCGCTGATAGCTCTGCGGCAAATGCAGACCTCTTCGGGATCCATCAGCTTCTTTCTTCCAGTCTAGCTCCTGCGGCTGGTACGATCTTCGCACTCGCCCTTCTCCTTTCTGGCATAAGCGCTGGAATTATCTGCACCATCGCAGGCCAAATGGTTTCTGAGGGTGCACTGAAGTGGACAATCACTCCATGGGTTCGTCGTCTCATCACACGAAGTATCAGCATCACGCCTAGTATCATCATCGCCGGAGCTGTTGGGCGAGAAGGGCTAAACGCAGCATTGAACGGAAGCCAAGTCGCTCTCAGTGTCGTACTCCCCTTCGTCTCTGCACCGTTGATATATTTCACGTGCCGAAATAAATACATGACAGTTCGACCACATGGCCCTGGAGCTAACGATTCAGCTGATGAAGGAGATACGACTCATGATGGAGTAGGAGAGACACCAGCTCAGCCAGTGACCAAGATGAGAAATCACTGGATTGTCGCATTTTTTGGCGTTGTGATATGGTTGGTTATTACAATTATGAATATAGCAAATTTGGTGTTATTAGGGATGGGTCAATCTGGGTAGGTGGTACTGGAACCACTTGGGAGGCGCACGATTCGCGGCTGGGTCAATAAATGACGTAAATGGAGTGGGTTACTGGTCATTGTGGTGGGTGGTGGGTGGCATACTGAATTTGGGAGTTTGAGTCTACTCGCCAGAGCTGGAAAATATCCGGATACGACCGTATTATGATCGAGCATAATAGAGTGAGCTAAAAGCTCACGGGTAGATTTAAAGATCATGAATTCATCAATCTTACTGAATATTTCCTTGCGTTACTTTGAACTTCGGTGTCAAGTTGATGACCAAGAAGTTTCCAGCAAATTTAGCTTAGTCTCAGACGATGAATAATTACCTTGCATGCCTGCATCTCAAACACCTCAGACGTGGAAAATATCTCACACGACATAGACGTTTTAGACATCCTAGATAATTCTAGACATCTCAAACAATCCGAGCATCTCTTTCCACGGCTTCTTCTTTACCCCCTTACTATTTTAAACCACTATATATATAGCTCAGCTTAATCATTCTCATGTTACCTCCACAACGATGCACAAGGGCACGCAACTACTACGTTATCGAGAGGCGAGAAGGGAGAAAACGAACGGTGGGGTCTTTTTAAGAGTTATGTTGTATTGCTGGGAAAAGTGGCTGGTATGATATTTCCTGTGTTGGTGAGGAGGGGGAAGAATACTTTACTGCCGGGCTCAAGGAATAGGGACTGGGGTGGTGGGTGGTGGGTGGTGGTTGAATATGTGGAAAATCTACAGTAATAGAGTTATTTTTTGGTTAGTGGTTTGTTTGGCATCCATGAGGTTATGTTTATTCAAGCTTGAACCTTTCAGATCTCCGAGAGTTTGCTGGATGCTTGATTAATGAGTGCTCAATATTCAAGGAGGAGAAAGTGAATTGGTCATGACCTCTAATCATGACGCATTTTCCTATTTATTAGAGGCATCGCTGCGGCTCCAAGGGGTGGAATCATCAACGCAGAAAAGGCAGTCATACCAGCAGTTCTGCGTGCTCGTCTGCGAAGTCGACCACATCGCTGCCGAACGGGCTTTGATTCTGGACTTATACCGCGTGCTACTTGTGGTATTTCGGGGCCGATTTGACCCCATGGAAGGAAAGAAAGAAAGAAGAAAGAAGTGGAAATGAAACACCGCTGCTGCTGTTACTTATGGCATTGCTGTTAATGCTATAAAAATGTTGTGGGAGATTGATATTAAACGTTCTGGATAGCTACTACGGAAGTAAAACCTAATATAAAAAACTTGAAAATTTCGTACGGTAGTCACTTTGTAAGAGGAGTGTGGAGAAGGATATTGAATACTGCACTATTTTCTATAATATTCGGTAGCAGGCTTTATACTGGTGGGTTGGTGGGGTACTGGATGTGGCTCAGGGGTTAGCTTCAACACTTTAAAATTAAACAGCATTAAATTTTCACAAACACTTGATCAAATTTATAAATGGATATTTATTAGCTAAGAGAGTGGTTTTATTAATTTTATTATGCATTTGAATACGAGATTAATTTTATTCTTTGAAGTGCCGTGAACAGATTCTCGATAGTCGCAATGATGCGACTTGGCACGGAATCTATCAGGAAGAAATCTGGATCGTGATTAGGTGACAAAAAATGTGACAAAGCGTTTGTAGAAATTAATAATGCTTAAATTTGAAGTATTGAGATTGTCGATCAAGCAGTCAAATTGATACAGACTTAGCAATACCTACGTAACAGCAGTCGGTATTATTCTCTCAGTGGTGAACAACAGAGCAGAAATACATCTATTAAAGAGCTCAAATATGTTACAAGAAAGCATACCGTTAGTGGTCAAACAAGAATTGGAATTCCCGCTACCTGGAGCGGGAGATCTGGATGTGAAAGGATGCAGCAGACAACCGCTTGTGTATAGCCCTTGATTCAAATCGAGGATTCAACCAATGACCGCTTTACGAAGCATCCTATTGTCACTTTTATCCAGTGCATAAATTACGTGGAATATAATTCTGCTGCTGTTATTTAGGCTGTTGCTGTCACTGCCAAAAAGAGTCGTACACTAGTGAAAGACTTTCGAAAGTTAAGAATAACCCATTCATCAAACGGGGTTGCCATCAGCCGTACAAATTCTCCTCTGTTGGCCGCTCGTAAGATTTAGTAAATCCTGGCCAAATTTCCAAGTTTTCAGACTCTTTTGCTTGGCCTCGGCGTGGCCCAAGGGCGTAATCCACCATTGTTGATCAGTGGGCTATTTTGGTTCCGGGGGGGAATATATAAGTGATGGGTGTAGGTTGGCCTGTGGCCAACAAGAGGTCTCGCATCTTTTTGAAAGCTTAGACTTGTTTATCCAGGTTTCCTTAACATCGCATCGGCAGCGGATAAGTTAAGTGAATCTGGAAGATGGAAGGAGGCAGTTTATTTGCTATTATAGGGAAAACTTAAGAATAGCTGTTCCTATTGTCTGCGTGAGAGACCTTCATTCAAGTTCAATAAATGGTATTTTTCTAGATCTGTCTTTCTGCAAACGCACCACCTCTTCAATCAGATAGATCTTTAAAAGCCTAGGAGGAAAAGGTCAGATGTCAGTGGCTGTTGAGGTGGACAGACCCAACAAAGAAATGTCCACGGTGCCAATTCCGGGAACCAGATGATGCTCAGCAGTTCAATGCCTGTTTTTATTTCACTGCTTCTGGCAAAAAAAACCAACTACACTCTTTAATATGAGATATTGCGGAAGGTGGAGTTATAAGAAGAATCAGAGGATGTGTCAGACTTGTTTGTGTGTGTGAGAGAGAGAGAAGCTTTTATTGACAGCAAATTACTCGAGTGACAGTAAAACTACCCCTTCGCACGATATTTTTTACAGACAGCTAAACACCTTTTTCGCACAGCTGGGTCATGATTTCGCACTCGTTTGGCTGGGCTGAAGAGTCTGGAATGATTTTGAGCATGGGCTTGCTTCAAGAGACTACTCCCCCATGATATATCTTTCTTTTCCACTGAATTTGCACACTGATTTTCTGTGGCAAGGATGTAAGGGGGTTGAAATACCTCTTGTTTTAGAGAAGCTCTGGAGAACATTGGAAGTGGGTTTGCGCTTTCCATATCCGATTAGCGGATTAATTCATGAAGGAAAGCATGCCTAGAAAGGTAAAATATTCCTGAGTTTCCGGCCACTCCTATTGATACCCCGTACTCCCAATCCCATTACCCCTCAGCACAACACCACTCACCCAGCAATTCCTATATTCAACTCCCCAACCCATTTCCAACCACCAACCTCAACCATCCAAGAGCCCAAGACTTTAGACTCACAATATCCATCCAAAGCTATAAAAATAATAACATAGAAAGTTGTTTCATCGATGAATGACACCCTCAATGGTTAGCAGTTCGAGAATTCCATGTGCCGGCAGCCGGTATGGAGAGTTCAAGGAGTTTTCACTTGCGTGAGTGTGTGAGTGCTTGATTCGCTGATGAGTATTTTTCGCACGGCTTTGAGCCTTTGAGCCTGGCTTGTCGGGTGTAAATTCTTGGAGGCAGTTGATACAAATTGATAGTACGGTCCAAGAAATGACAGCAACAACCCTCTTTCGCGTCACCTTTTTCACCGGTCTCTAATTCGTAAGACACACTAATCCCTACAGAGCTCGATGGAACATCAATAAGTGGGATAGGAGACTTCGCAACTGCGTTATCAGCGAGCCGTAAGCGACTTCGTTGGTCTTTGGAAAACCCTAGGAAAGTCCATTTCTCACATTTTTGAGGTTTCTGAGGTCGGGGGAGGCGAAGTATATAATGAATTTTGAAGGAATTGAGAAATGAGTAGCTTCGCTTCACTAGAACTGAAGGGCGGAGAAGAGCCAACTTCAAGAATTCACTTCCGAGAATCATAAGTCTCTGCTATAAATTCTCTTCCACGCACAATCACTTGAGAATGTAACAGTAACCGAATCGAATGAGAAAGCTGCTGCTGCATTCCTGGCCCAAAAATCTCAATTCACAAGTGTCAGCTCTTGACAGCTACCCACGTTGATTGGAAGCTTATTGGTAATATGGAAAGTTAATCCAGTGAGCTTTGATTCTTTGAGGACATGCTGTTCGAGCGAGAGGTGCAAACAAAACACGAGGGCTGTGGCATGAATTGACAACAAGACGTTAAATGACAGCAATCCTATGAGTGACAGCGGCTGGAACAGGTTTTGCTTTTCATTCTTATTTCCAGACCCTCTCTCTGATATGTGTAAATCCCGGAATCCAATTCCAGCAGAGCGCTTAAGACAGCAAAATTTAAACTCATGCGTTTCTAGTTTGATTCCTCTCGATGTCGCAAAATGACGTGGACTATTCTAAATCTGTAGAGAGGAAAAAAGAGAGGTTGGTTTAGACGGTGCTTTTATATTATCGAGAACTGAACTCGAAGCTGGTAATATTGCACTCGGAGATAGGTAAATATGCATCTAAGAGAGCTCGACACAACCACAGGAAATATCCTCGAGAACATCGTGAATGATGGTTCTTCGTCAAGCCTTCCGTCAGTGAAAATGGCGAGGGAGAGTATATCTGTGGTGTGGCAATAGATACTTTGCTATTGCGAGATATTCAGCGAAGCTATGAGATAAACTGGAGGAATCTGGGAAAAAATCTATTACCTACCTGGGAGGCTGCACTTTCCTCCTTAACCAGCTGACCACAATCACCTGCACTTTTTTTTTGATAGCAACTTCCCGCTTTCTGGCTCCACAGGAAACGTGTCAAAATCAACTTCCTCCCCCTTTTCAAACGCAGCACAATTGATCCAACCGGAAAATGAACTCTCTCCGACGTTGCGTCACTGTGGTTACGCAATGACTGAGTAATTGGTGATAAAAAGGAGACCTGCTTGTACCAAGATCCTGCCATCTTGTAACGAATATCGCGTGCCCAAGTCCACCGAAGTCTCTGAAGTCGATCCTGAATTCGGTCGCGCAAAATTTACATTGCCTCGAGCCACCTGGACTTACAAAATAATCAGTCCTGCCCAGATAGTATAGACGACATTTGACCCAACATCCAATCTCACAAGGGTCCTCCAGAAGAACAAAGCCAAAATGAGGTCAAATCTGAAGGTTCAAGTCCGATAGAAATTTTGGAGAAGGATACCCCTGAAATATCCATTGCTTGCGGACTAGAAGTGACCCATCAACTATCCGGGACAAGGTAGTTATTGTCTCAGTGCCGTTCGGACGATGGTATGTTGTAGTCTTGGAAGATAGCACGTCCAAAAGTAAAGAGCAATCTGCGCCCCGACGATGTCGCTTCATGGCCATCTGAAACCCCAAGATACTGAAGTTGGAATGAATGAAATTTGTTATCGTAAAATCAGCTATCCAGCACGGAGGTGCATGTATTTCCGCATGTTCGATGGAATGAAGCTTCTTGCAATCCCCGCACGCAATGTAGTTGGGAAAATCTCGTTCTTAAATTACCAGGAATTCAAAAGAGTCAAAATCCCAGTCGCCCCCGGCCCCCGGCCCCTAGGTATTGTGAAGCGACCAAGGAATAAACCGGTGTGCAACAGAGAGCAAAAGAGGCGGCTGAGATAGGCGGCAAGAATTTTGCGATGTAGAGTATGAGTTCTGGAGGAAGTTGGCTAAAACTGAAAGTTCGAGAGCAACGGGTCTCTGGTGAGGGAAAACCGGTCGATGGCGACGATGCCATTTTCCAAACGAAGATAGGATGGACCCGAAGAACCCCAGGAAATTGACTCATAAGAGAATTGATGATTTTTTAGGATGTTTGAGAAGAGGATCTGAGGAAATGGAATCTTGAAAAGACCCGGAAAGTGAAGTGTAGGTTCAGCGGCGGTAAGAAAACAGTAAGTATATCAGTTGGTAGTGGTTTCTTCGGAGACGCGACGTTTTGTCAAGTGGAAAGTTGAAAATAAAAGGAATGATGAAGGGAAGGAAGGTTCTTGGGAAGGTCTCAACCATTCATAGGTCGGTACTAGTCCCTCCAAGAACTAGCCTTTCAAGTGACCATTTCGAATCTCCTTCAACGAGTGAGTGACTAACATAAAATTAGAGTATGATGAGTGAAAAATACTCCCGGGGAATCAAAATAGATTTGTTGCTACAATTGCTCTTGGATTTATTCCGCTAAAGTTGAAAGTGCTACATTTTGTAGTTCACCCAATAGATACCTCTCAGTGTGTCAATTCCATCTAAATAGAGCTACGCTTATAGAGAAGCAGAGAAACCTGGCTGTTCCAAGGATTAATGTAGATAGATAATATGTGGATTGTGGCGGAATAGTAGTGAGTTAAAGATGGCGTTATGTTTATGAAAGAGATATGTTTATAATACGATTGGCACTTGCCGGAAACGACTTAAGGAAGGTCTATTCATTTCTCACTTATCAACAGAAGAATCGAGTTTTTAAAAGAACAGACTGAGATAATTTATACAATAATGAAAGTCTATGTAGGAGTAAAGTATAAACAAAAGAAATAGAACATATGCTGCACTCCCCAACGCCATGCTAACCCAAACCCTCTTCGTATAGTACATGCACGAAATCTCACAAATATTAAGGTCCTCGCTTTCCTCAGCACCCACTGTGACATCGAAGACAATCCAATCTTTATCCCCTCATTTCTGGATAAATGATTCACCATTCATCTCAAGATCCCGACTCTGGTTCTTTCCGCTCCCAACAATTGCCATAACAACCTTTCCAATAATTGTGTGCTTCGCAATCTTGAGAAAAACGTTCTCCTTCTGTTGCGGTTTCTGGGCGCCATTTTGTAGTTGTGAAGCATCGCTGCTGTCCATGCTGCCAACAATTTGCGCGCCCTGCGCAACCTTTGGTAATTTCTTCAACGTCAAGCCAACAGCCTCGAATACGATAACCACAGCCAATTCCTGAAGAAGGGCCATGCAAAGAAGGACAGTAGGCTTCCCAGTAAGGAGGTTGAAATCCTTATTGTGCGTAAAGGTGCTGAAGACAGAGTAGACGAGTCGAACAAGCAGGAATGGTAAGGAGAATGCGACGGCGAAGAGGAGGCGATGCTCTCCACTCTCAGCATGAGAAGCTGAGAAAGAGGCTATGATTGTTGCAATGACAGTGAGGACATATGAGGCAATGAACAAAGCCGTCCCCGCTTTGTTGAGAGTAGTTGGTTGAAATTTTCCCGTAGTGTCATAGTTGCTGCCAGCATCGACTCCACCCACGATACCTAGGATAAGACCCACGGTGATGATCAATTGGATCAAGTTGAGCACGCGAGGACTGAGGATTGTCTTGTGGGTTTTGTTGATGTTTTCGAGAAGACGGCTTAGGAGTCCGAGCGTAGCAAGCTCAAGAGGTGAGAAGCCAACATTTGTGAGGATTGCGGAGCCAGTGTATAGGCCAATGCTGGTTGGGTTGCTGATTGTGGCTAGCTCCAGTGCACCACCGAGGATACGTGCGAGGGAGAAGAGGATGATGAAGTACCAGCCGGAATTTCGACCGAATCCATGTCTTATGGCCAGGAAAATGGCGATGAATAGAGCTGGAATATAGACGACGATTTCGCCAATCGAGATGCCGTCGCGGTAGGTGAGAGTCATGTTGAAGGTGTATTATACACTATATGAGGAACTCGAACGAGGAAACTTTGCTTGTGAAGTCGGATGGTGGTGGTGGTGAGAGTGATGATGATGATGATGAGAATGAGAATGGAACACTCTATCAAGGGGGAAACGGTGGAATATATACAAACTGTTGCACGGAGGTGTCCCGTTCCATCATTACGTGCGTTCGAAGATATCTGGGGGACACGCCTACGCAAGGCCGGCAAGGCAATCTCGACCGAAGGAGTAATCAAGATGTCAGGAAGGCGCAGCTTCAGCAAAAACATTTGGCGAGTCACAGGCGGCTCCATCAGCCTCCATGCCGAGCCGACCACCTAGATGGGCTCTGGTGTAGTTGGTGAGCAGGGGGGGGGGAGGGGAGGGGGGGAGCGGCAGAAAAGCAACAGAAGAAAGCTTGTGGTGCTGATGTGCCAATCAGCGTGGCAGCCATGGCCATCTTCCGTCCGTTAGACGCAAGACCCTGCGACTTGTCACCGCTACACGGTGCACTTCGTCTCGCGACTCCAGTTATCGGCATTATTATTAAGCTTCGTGGCGGTAGACGAAGTACGTGCACGAGCATACAAGGGCGTGTTATGCTTCAGTGGCAGCGGGACCATGTGGCCTGCAGGTGTGGTGGGGTTGCAGGTGTTGTCGAAATAGCGCTACTCTGAGCTTGCCCAAATGGGAAAGGCCATCGAAGAGGCGCCGTGGCCCGTGGACCCGACTTCAAGGCTCCAAGCGAGCTCGAACCTTCGAACCTTCGAACCCTTCGAACCCTTCGAACCGCTAGGTTTCAAGCAACCATTCTCCAGCACATAAGGTTACACCGGCAAATCCGAAAATGATTGTTGCGTACAGCAGCCCGCGAGGCGCTTCTAAGGTGCCTCCCTGCCTCCCTGCCTCCATGCATCGGGCCATGAGATCATCTTACAGTTGTTTGCATGCTGAAAACTTTTCGATGGTGGGGTGGCTGAGACAGCACTCCGTAGGTACGGAGTACATTTTCTTCAATTTAATCACGCGTGATTGGTTGAAATTCGAGTTGGATCCCTGAGGCACAAAAGGTCACGTGGACAATTGGACCCCAGTGGCCTTGACTTCAAGGTTGCACGGCCACATAAGACGCTAGTCCTCTTTGGGTATACAGTGCGAGCTAACCACTATCGCCAAACAACCTCATCTCCCTTCTCGCGAATCTCTTCACAGCAAAGCAGTCGGCAAGGCCTTGTGGGAGACCTGTCTGATCCGTCTAAAGTTCAAACGCTCAGCTCAAGTGGCGCAGCGCGAATATCTTGCGTGTCGTTCCCAGCCCTGTTCAGCCCTATGCTATCATATCGCTGTTCAGCACAGTACAATCCGTTCTCCGCAGTGCCTCACCATGGCCTAAACCGCCGTGAGTCCGTGATGACTGATGAGATGAGGGTTCAAGAACTCTTCATATTTCCTGAGGACCCGCTCTAGAAGCTACTTTTCGTGTTGTGTCCTTGATCTCATCCTGTACTTTCGATGTTGTAAAGGCGCGTTTTATACCCCATATTTTCGTCATTGATCTTGACCCGTTCGTATTCCGAAAGATCGCTGTAATGGTGTACTGTGGGAAGCCGTCCAGAGGCTGCCAAACATGCCGAACAAGAAAAATCCGGGTGAGTGGGAACCCATACCTTTAATACCTCCGTGTGGTCGCCCGACTGCATCTCCCTCCGCACTATCAGATGCCGGCAAATGGGATGGTTGTGGTCGTATCGGCTCAAGCCAAGTCCAGAGTTGGATGTCTCAGCTCGAGTAGGAAAGAGCCGCGACTGACCATTTGTGAAGTGCGATCAAGCCACTCCTGCATGTGGACAATGCTTGAAGGCCGAAAAGGAATGTCCCGGATATCGAGACATGCTGAGCCTGTCTTTTCGAGATGAGTCGGATGCCGTGGTTGAAAAAGCCAAGGCAAGGGAAAGAGCCAAGGCTAGAAGAAGTCCCATCCCAAACGTCGTTGTCTCTTCTTCATCAAATATAACGGTACCGCAAAGGAGGACAAGGGGAGTGAGTGGAAACAGAAGCACAGGCTCCCCACCAGCCTACCGAGACCACTCAAAGACATCGCCGGCTGCTTCTCTCCAGCTTTCCAGCCACACCAACAACATCGAACTCCCCACACCTTCACCCGACGGATCGGACCGTGAAGTCATTACTCAGAACCTAACATCAGCCACTCCATCGCCACCCCTTGCCATAGCACCGAGCATCGCAGAACGGGGGATCAACTACTTCTTTTCCAACTTCGTTGCTGAGCCCAGCGGCCCATCTCCTGGCCACTTCCACCACCTGCATTCCATTTACAACGCTAATGGCGTTGACGATGTGTTAAGATCCTGCCTCATTGCTACTGGTCTAGCAGGTCTCTCTAATGTGTCTAAATCTGCTCCTTTAATGGGCTACGCCCGCAGGGAATACACCATCGCACTACGAAAAATCAACGCCGCACTCTTATCCTCGACAGAAGCGAGAAAAGATAGCACTCTAATGTCAATCATGGTCGTCTCGGTCTTCGAGACAGTCGCAGGAGCACAACGACTTTCACTCAAGGCGTGGACCGAGCATATAAACGGGGCAGCCACCCTGGTTAAGCTTCGCGGGCGTTCTCAGTTGAAGACGCGAGTAGGCTTGGGCCTCTTCATCCAAGCAAGCTCCCACCTTCTCATTAGTTGCATGCAAAGGGAGATTCCCAACCCACAACAAATCACCGATCTGAGGAATGCAGCCTTCGACCAAATCTCCTCCGGTGGAGTATGGCAATTTTTAGAGGCCGTTGGCAGGCTCGCAAATTTTCGCGCCGCAATGAGAAATGGATCTCTGACGGACTGCGAAACCATTATCAACACCGCTTTAAATATCGATGGCGATTTAATGCAATTGTTTTCGAACGTACCTCCAGACTGGCTATACGAGTCAGTCTACACTGATTCTAGTCCCGAGGTCGTGTACAATGGTCGTTACGACATTTACTACGATTACTTTATAGCTCAAATCTGGAACGGGATGCGCTGTGCTCGAATAATGCTCAACGAAACCATTAGATCTCGGCTTCTAGAAGGATTCACATCGATGCCGCCACGCTTCACAACTAGCGAATACACCGCTCAGTTCCAAATATCCATTGACACCATTATCAAAATGCGAGACGACATTCTACATTCCGTCCCCCAGAAACTAGGATATGTACACAGGAAACCTTTCTCAACCCCCGAGTCGCAAGATTTCTCTTCGCCACTTTCCGGCAATGATCTCGATAGCATCAATTTATCTTTCACAGATCTTCTCTCGTCCTCGGACTTACCTCGCTTCAGCCCAGTCCCGGAAGAACAAAGAAGTGTCCCTCTAGTGAGATCGCCTTCTTTTCCCGCAATAGGCGGGTATTACCTACTCTGGCCGCTATGTAAGTAACTCCCCCTTTTACTATTCTTCAATCTCTCCTAACACCAACCGCACAGTCATAGCAGCCTCCACCCCCCTAACCCCCCTCACCACCCGCCCCTTCATAACCCGCACCCTCCGCTTCATCGGCACCGAAATGGGCATCTCCCACGGCAGCAACCTCGCCAGCTTCCTTGAAACAGCCCATTTCATGAATCAAGTAAGGGATTATCCCCAGCGCGGTGATCTGGCCCAGCATATGATTGGTGAGGGGATTGGGGGGCCGAGTGCGTTAGGCAAGGCGAGAGCGGAGTTGTGGTCGCGGACTGGGGCGGAGAATGCTGATGCTGATGTTGTTGAAGGTAATGAGATTTTGATGGCGTGATGAAATGGATAGGATGGAAGATGATGGATGAATCTTATGAGATGTATGTGTGGTGGAAAGGGTAGGATGGATGAGATGGAAAGAAATGAATTTCACGAAGGGGGAGGGATTATGATGTTACGAGATGCATGTAGGATGGAAAAGCTTGATGAATACGATCGCAGAATTGGTATGTATGTACTGTACAAAAATATCATCACATCAATTCTCCCATATCAGTAATCTACTGTGATGTGATGTGGTCGATCATATGATATGCATTATCTCATATGTATGCCCAATGCCTCTTTCTTTCCCTTGAACTATGATTTTTAGTCAGGCTAGCTTACCTTCCGCAACCCATCAATCCGGATTTCGGAGTAAATGTCATCTCTCCAAAACGCCATTTTTCCATGCAGCGCCTCGCAAATTTAGTGAATCTTCAGAATACAGGGGTGTTGTTCTCATCGCAAAAAAAAAGAGAGAAAGAAAAATTCAAAATGCCCAACCCCATTCCCCATCTGCTATGCCTGGAGAACCAACATATACAACTGCCTTTTTATTTCGGCTCCGATTGGTCGAGGGACATATACGCCTTCTGTAAGGCCTTTTTCTCTCGACCGTCTTCCTCAAGAACGGCAACCCAATCTCGGAGTTGGATGCCTTTGCCTTTGTCCTGGTCTTCTCGCCACTGTCCCAAACGTCGTACGGGTTCAGCGGTGAGCTTCTCGGGTGCGGGGGGACCTGTGTTACCAGGAGTTCCTGGAAGTCCTTGGGTCATTATGCGACCTGGTGTACTCGCACCACTTCCAGATCCGCCGCCACCCCCCATCATCCAGCTATACTTTTTCTTTTTGCCAAACAGACCTCCACCTCCTCCTAAGAAGGCAGCGGTTGTGTTATTGGCAGCGGCGTGACTCATAGCTTCGTTCATCTTCGATTGAGCCTTTTTACTTTGCTCCTTCTTTGTTGGAGCTTTCTCAGAGATCTCTGGTGCGACCGAACCTGGAGTTCCAGGTGCAACTGAGCTTTGCCGTCCAGGAACATCGCCTGAGATGCGAGCTGCCCGCTTACGAAGCCGTGCTTCTTCAAAGTCACGCTCTTTTACAGCTTTGGCTCGAAGAGCAATGACCACATCGTTTGCAGGAGATTTTTGGTTCTCTACTGGAGTCTTTGCGCCATCTGAAACAGGAGTCGGCATCTTATTTGCAGCTGAGAAAGAGCCTATGCAAAGTTAGTAATACGAAATGAAAATTTGAAAAGAGACGTGTACGCTTTAAGGGGTTCGAGTGTGGGCTCACTGCACTCTCCCATCCAGCTCGAGGACCATCATCAGCTATCAAACTTGTTCCAGAAGCAGGAACTGGAGCAACCCCAGCATCA
The DNA here is from genome assembly GCA_013054445.1 of Cudoniella acicularis. NCBI lineage: Eukaryota > Fungi > Ascomycota > Leotiomycetes > Helotiales > Helotiaceae > Cudoniella > Cudoniella acicularis. The sequence continues at coordinate 57,229 of JAAMPI010000049.1, forward strand.
GTCCATTCTCCAGGTATTAGACCATGAGATCCAGTTTGTCTTCCTTTAGCCAGCTTCACAGCATCTTCAAGTAAAGTTCGTAAGCGAAACTTCGTAGCTAAGGACAACAGAGCAATTTGATCCGCAAGTGGCGTGTCCGCCGGAAGAAATGTGCCTGTCGTAGTCGTGATGGCGCCCTTTGGGCCTATTGCTGATTGAACCCGAACACTAGAATTTGCAAAGTCTTTTGGTAGAGTGAACAAGCCCATACCACCATTCTCGCCTGTCATGAGTCCAAGTCCATGTTCCGAAGCAATTTTGGCCGCTCTTGCTTGTGTATAATGGATGTTAGCGAAAGCGTTATTCAACTCAAGTTGTCTCGAAGAAGCGAGTTTTCGAGCAGAATCGTGCCATGCTTTGTCGGCTACCTTCTGGTGGAACTCGTCTTGTGACCTCGAATGTCCGCCTTCAGCAGCTGCATTTGCTGGGCCTGCACCATAGAACGAGCCTTCGTCACCTGGAGGGAACTGAGAGAAGCTATGTCCAGGCCCAGAGTATTGAGTATTGAAGGATGTATTAAATAAATACTGCTCTTCTTCTTTAAGGTCGATTCCAGTTCCAGCTAATACGTCTGCGGCATCCATTCCATCTTCCCTACTTTTCTCCGCTGGTTTTAGGGGTGGGCCCATCATGCCAGTGGCTTGTGATTGGGGCGGTGGCTGCTGTTGCTGCGGCGCCATAGCATATGCATTATAATTGGGAGGAATGGGATTTTGGTTCGTGTTCGGGCTCTGGCTCTGGCTCGGGAAGGTGAGAGGGCTTTGGTGTTGTGGAGAGTTCTGGTATTGCGCCATTTGGTTGTTAGGCTGTGACTGCGGAAGGCTAAGGGCGGGTGTTGTGCTTCCATTTGAATAGGGAGTATTGTAAACATTTGGTGGCAGTTGAACATTTGCAAAGTGAGGAGACGCACTCGCAGACTGCTGGCCCGTTGCGCCAGGACTCATGGTGTAGGGTGACTGAACATAAGGTGAACCTGGCTGTGAAGAGGGATTCGGAGAGAGACGTGCTCGTTTTGCTTGAGGATAGGGAAACTGAGACTGTTGTGGTCCAGGAGACGTTGCGCTCTGTGGCGGAGAAAAGGGCCTTTGAGGCATCGGATACTGCTGCTGTGGTTGCGCCATTGTTACTGGCTTTGATGGGTCTTCCTCTCCAGTCTCCAGAATCAAATTCCTTATTCACAATCCTCACAAGGCAGGCGCAAAGCCCACCGTCCTCCAGGAACTTCGACCCATGCGCAGTCTGTAGCTATCGATGACGACAGAGGAATCGCGCCTGTCCTAGATAATTCGAGATATTGCTCGGATGGTCAACGGTTGCGCTGGTGGGAAATTTGGCCATGGCATTGTAGAGAGAGAAGTTGGCCTGTCTTCGCGGAGTCGCGATCCGCTTAGCGTTATTGGCACGTGACCGTGACAGGCATTATCTCCAAAGGTTGACAATGAATCGCGTTCAAGAGCTTCGCAACTCTGAATCTGTCACCCCAACATTTGTTCCTGGCGCACTTCAAGAAGCTTGGTACGGAATTGGCGGACAGACATGAAAATCTTCTGATTACCATTCGCTGCGTTTGGCAAGGAAATTCTATTACCATACACCATTCAAGCCAAAACATCGCAGGATGGCCTCGAAACGCAAAGCAGCCGCTATGGCTCCGGCGCCTGAAGAGCCCGTCGACCCAGCGGACGAGTTGATGTTTCTATGTCTAGGAGGAGGCAACGAGGTTGGCAGATCCTGCCATATCATCCAGTACAAGGGCAAAACCGTTATGGTGAGTAGCGCTCCCTTTCTAAAGAAATTCATCCGCTAACAATCCCCAGCTTGATGCAGGTATGCATGCTGGTTACGATGGCTTAGCAGCTCTTCCTTTTTATGACGACTTTGACCTAAGTACTGTCGATGTACTTCTAATCAGCCAGTAAGCGAATCTCCTTTTGTTCAGCGTGGAGTGGAGGAAAGGGCATGGACAAGATACCATAAATTTGTTTGGTTGGTGGGCATCTCTCTTGCTAGATGCCCGATCCATGCTTTACGGTCTATCATGTATACAAGAATCAATACAAATCTTTTACCGGAGAGGCTGCATGTCTTGATTCTGTGAAGATGACCTGCATTTGAGTATACAGAATTGTACATATCTCGCCCTGCCTTTCCGTCATCATCCACCACCTCCTTACCCATAGCATACGTGGAGGATTCAGGCTAACCTTCCAAGTTTTCACATCGACCATGCGGCTTCACTTCCATACGTATTGGCGAAGACGAACTTCAAGGGCCGAGTTTTCATGACGCATCCGACAAAAGCTATCTACAAATGGCTTGTACTTGATAGTATCAGAGTCGGGGGAGCGTCTTCGACGACTCAGCCTGTCTACACTGAAGCAGATCATCTATCAACCTTTCCTCAAATTGAAGCCATCGACTACCATACCACCCACACTATATCCTCTATTCGAATTACACCATATCCGGCTGGCCACGTCCTTGGTGCTGCAATGTTCTTGATTGAGATCGCTGGTCTCAAGATATTTTTCACCGGAGACTATTCTCGAGAGGACGATCGCCATCTTGTGTCTGCCGAAGTACCAAAAGGGGTTAAAATAGATGTTCTGATCACTGAGTCAACTTACGGGATTGCTTCGCATATACCACGCCTGGAACGAGAACAAGCACTTATGAAGGCTATCACTGGCATAATAAACCGAGGAGGCCGGGTCTTGATGCCGGTATTTGCCTTGGGACGAGCACAAGAACTTCTATTAATTTTAGACGATTATTGGAGTCGTCACGAAGCTTACCAGAAGGTTCCTATTTACTATGCATGCAATTTGGCACGTAAATGTATGCTTGTATATCAAACATATATTGGAGCCATGAATGATAACATAAAGCGGCTCTTCCGAGAGGGAATGGCAGAAGCGGAGGCTTCGAAAGATACTGCTGGGAAAAGAGGCCCTTGGGACTTTAAATATATTCGCTCTTTGAGAAGTCTAGATCGGTTTGACGATGTTGGAAGCTGTGTCATGCTTGCCAGTCCTGGTATGCTACAAAATGGCTTGAGCAGAGAATTACTCGAGCGATGGGCCCCGAGTGACAAGAATGGAGTCATTATCACTGGTTATAGTGTCGAGGGCACGATGGCAAAGCAAATCGTACAAGAGCCGGATCAAATCCAAGTTATCATGTCGCGCAATACTGGGGGAGCAAGACGGGGACCTGGTTCTGGTGATGGCGACAAAATAATGATTCCTAGACGTTGCAGCATTCAAGAATATTCTTTCGCTGCTCATGTTGATGGCGTGGAGAATCGAGAGTTTATTGAAGAGGTGGCTGCACCTGTAGTGGTAGGTCTTCAAATCTCCGTTGTTTTTGAAGTACTAATGAGTGGCAGATTCTGGTCCATGGCGAGCAACACAACATGATGCGATTAAAGTCAAAGTTACTCTCTCTCAATGCAGACAAGACCACCAAGGTCAAAGTGTTCAGTCCACGTAATTGTGAGGAACTTCGGATCCCATTTAAGGCAGATAAGGTTGCCAAAGTTGTTGGAAAATTGGCCAATATGCCTCCCCCTTCTCTGAATTCGGACGGGAACCACTCTCAACTCATCACCGGTGTCTTGGTCCAGAACGATTTCAAGATGTCTTTAATGGCTCCTGAAGATTTGAGGGAATATGCAGGATTGACAACTACCACAATCACCTGTAAACAGCGCATGACGCTCAGTGCTGCTGGTATTGAACTGATCAAATGGGCTCTAGAAGGCACTTTTGGGAGCATCGAAGAGCTGCCGGAAAGCAAACCAAAAATGGGTACGAATGGTGACACGCATATGAATGGGTCTTCAGAAGAGGCTGATGAGGAAATCTCGAGTCAATCGACCGCTTACTTGGTGATGGGCTGTGTTACCGTCCGTCACCGAAATAACGGAGAGGTTGAACTGGAATGGGAAGGCAACATGCTTAATGATGGCATTGCCGACGCAATTATGGCAGTCTTGTTCTCGGTAGAAAGCAGTCCTGCAGCAGTAAAACGTTCGTACATTTCCCAAAATTCTCTATCGATGCTGATTAAATATTTCTTAGAATCTTCAAGCAAGCATTCTCACTCACATGCGCTCCCAACTCGAAATCCCCATGCGAACCTATCGCCAAATGAAAGATTAGAACGACTCTTCTTGTTCCTAGAGGCACAATTTGGCGCTGACAGTCTCACACCAATTCCGATTCCAAAAATAAATCCAAAGCGTACCCAGCTTGCTCCTGGCTCGCCGATGACCCTAAAAGACGAAGAGGCTACACCAGAAGGCTCGGAAGACGGTGATCGAGAACTGGAGGCTCTTCAAAAGGAGGAAATCGAACGCCTACACAAAGTTGGTATTCCTGTACCAGGAGTGGAGGTCAAGGTCGACAAGATGATTGCCCAGGTATGGCTTGAGGATCTAGAAGTTGAATGTGCAAATAGGGTTTTTGGGGACAGGGTACGTGCTGTGGTGGAGCGAGCCGTTGAAGTTACGGCGCCTTTGTGGGCTTGAACAATGAAAATGGAGAAATGCATTGGGAATGACTAGGTATCTCATTTGATCCATATGAGCTTCATCGGGGTAATGGCGTTATTATGGGCTAGATACGGACAAGTCTTCTCATGGCCTCGAAAATAAGGATATCATAAGGTGGGAGGGATTGTATTGATTATTGCAGCAGAGGGTAATTTTACCTCATTTGTCTAATTATGCCAAGAAACTCCAAAGCCCCTTTCATCTCATGGAAATACAAGGTTTTCACCGCCTCCATTTCCAACTCACCGTTATCATCCTAAATTCCAGGCATCTTCCCCGTTGATGTTTCCAGTTGGTCGCCAACCAGCGAACAACGCGCTTCCCGCCCCTTGGCCTAGCCGAGCCAGCCACCATATGCCCCCGCATTGCGGTAGTGCCCTTTCTGCAGCCGCCTGACGTCGCATACCCATTCACCCTTATAGCACCTCATTCTCATTTAGCATAAAGCATCCTACTTTATTTATTCTCATAAAAAAGACCAAGCTGCACCTGGTCTCACTCGATCCTAAATCTAATTCTTCAGAACTACTTCATCTTTTAAACCCTGCAACAAAGGAATCCAAAATGCCATTCTCTCCTTCTCTCCAGCAATCTCGCGTGAGGATTTGCGTTCTTGCAGCGCTGAGCATCACGATATTGCTCTGGACGGTGGTGCATTTGCGGCACTTTATTCCGAGAGTTCATGGCCTGAGGGGGGCTGGGGCAGGATGCGATTCGTTTTATGTTAGTGATCTGGTGGGGTGTGCTGGAAATGCCACTGGGGCTGTCAAGGGAGAACATCAGAGAGGGTGGAAGCAATGGCTATGAATTGGGGGACAGTCAATTTTCGATACGGATTCGGGGAAAGAAGTTCGTCAAAGTGAGAACTCGAAGTGGAGTCTCCATTGGAAACCAGTGGGTATCTCCGGGGAGCGGGAGGGGGGAAAGCACGACACGATATTGTCGGCGTTACAGCTTTCGCCAAAATCGAGTAAATCCCTGAGATTGTGGTGATTTCAGCCGCGAGGGTGGAACGCCTATGAGACTCCGGGTGATGGTGTTGACACCAACAGCTCGGCCTTTCGTGGCGCTAGGCCCACAACTGTTTCATGAAGCAACAGCCTTCGCGAAGCCAGAAGCAGTGAGTTATTACAACATAAAATCATTACTTAAATGTTTTTTTGACAGAGCCTGCAGATTCGGGAAAGGGTCTGGTCATGTCTTGGTGGCAAAAGGGGATAGGTTTTCGGGAAAATAACAACAGTCTGCTTGCGGCGGTAATTTCTGGACATTCACATTGTACGTTTTTGGATGTAAACCATCAAATTTTAATAGAAATTGGCCAATTCAGTTGTAATAAAGTTTAAAGATGTCTGCTGTTGTGAGTAACTCTCCTCCTTCTTTCCACATAAATGCAGAAGAGTGGGAAAAGCGGCTCAAAAAAGGGGCCAGATGCTATGGGTTTTCTCTTGTCCTTTGGATCCCTCTTCTTTTGTGAGTATCTCTCTAACTGAGTACCCCTCCTTGTGGAAATATTTATTCTATTGTGAGTATCTATCCGCTTCGCCATCTGCCCTTCTGAGAATGTCTATTGTGTCGTGAGTATCTCTTCATTTGAATATCTCCCCTTATGTGACTGTTTATTCTATTGTGGGCATCTCTCCAATTAGGTATGTCTCTTTTTATGAATATCTATCCTGCTGTGAGTATCTCTCCACTTGAACGCCCCTCTTATAGGAATGTCTATCCTGTTGCAGGCATCTTTGAATATCTCCCCTTGTGTGAGTATTTACCCTGTTGTGAGTATCTCTCCCACACATAAATTAAATAGAGCAACTTGATTAGTTCTAGAATGCGCAAATGGGTTTGAATTTATTTATTGATTGGTTTCCATACGAGTTCCTTCAGAATTATGGTAGGAAACTCTCCCGGTGAGTGGGGATATTCATGCATGCCACAGTAATCCAACAATCTTTTCCGGGAATTCCACTTGTCGAAATATCCAGCTCCAAGCCTCGGAATCTAGTAATTAACAACCTTGCATGAGAACCAGTACTGGAAGACCTGTGATAAGAAAATGCCGGCAGATGCCAGCATGAGGAGGTAGGTCACGAGGATACCTTCGAAAAGTTAGCATTGTATTTTTTCCACTAAGGGTGGTAGGAGGAAGCATCCTCCTAACCACTTAGACTCGGAACTCAAGAAAAGGAAGCAAAGGAAGAGCCTAATTACCTATAATCATACCACGGCGAGAGGCATGTTGTACATCTTCTCTCTGAGCAATCCTGTAGAGCTGCCAGTACCCATTCGTAGCAAAAACAAAGGCGAGAAAGGCGAAGATGCCAAGAGTTGCACCCTGGTTTGTGGTCAATGCCGGTCTAACACATCCCCATTCTTGGTCATCACCCTGTGCTTGCTGTCGCTTGAGCAGGCTGGAAGAAAGGTCGAAGGTATTGATGTTCTGTCGAAGAGAGTTGTATAGGTTGAGCAGTTGAACATTAATGGTTTTGATACCGCTTCTCATAGATTTCAAGTAATGTGAAATTTTAATCAAGGGATTTTTGGCCTGTGGAATAGCAGCCGAGGTAGATTTTGGGGTGGGTGGAGTAGCGACCGCAATGGTAGTACACGGAGTTAAAAATTTTTGACCGGGGATGACTAGATCATTGAGAGATTTCCTGTTAGTCATTGTTTTCTTTACAGAGGGTAAGTCTGGGAAAGAGAAAGGATTAACGACTTACAGCAAAGGCCGGTTGTACTATAAACTTGGGGGACCAAGGAGACAATGACGGTTGTAGTGCTGGGTGGAAGAGTTGTTGCAACTGTAGTCGCATAGGCAACAGAGACCGTAGATGTAGTGCTGATGACCAGGTATGGCTCGAGTGAGGCAGTTGTTGGGTGGGTAATAGTCAAGAATCTGGTGCTAGTCATGCTATATGGATCGCCCAGATTTAAATACGTTAATGTTTGAGTGGTGACAACGACATTAACGGAGGTTACGGCGCCAATATCTGCGAAAGTGACTAGAACTGGGTCAATAGCTTGTCAACAAAGCAAGAAAAGGGGTACTCGCCTCCCAAAAGTGCCACCAAAAGTACAGCCACTGCTGTGAAGAACTTTGCTCCAATCATTGTGAATGTGACAGTTCAGTCAAGTCTAGCCCAGGTCAGCCACGTCCGAACAGTGAATCGAGGTCCAAATTAACTGTTGCCTCAGTCGCAGGAGTTGATATGGGCGAAAGCGTACAAGATCAGATCGTTGTCAAGACGTAAATACATACCAAAGCAGAGAGTAGAATGTGCGTAGACCTTTGGAGGTCGAGCCCACGCGTCAGCAACTGCGAGGGGTTGTGGTGAGGACTGTAGCTTTGAAGTTGTGAATACTATAGATTGACACGACAACGTGAGGCGGGAGTAATCGGGAGTGATTGTGGGTGGTGACAGCTAACCGAGCACTAGGGTTCTTCCAGGTAAACACAGGAGTTGATAGTCCTTGTCCTAGAAAAAGAAAGACATCTTTAAGTTCTCGACTGAGGAGTTAAGAGTGGCCGCATGACCTCCAAATTGTTGAAGCTATTGACCTTATTTTGTGTTCGCACCATGAATTTGTACGCATATACAAAGTTTTGTGAATAGCAACATCAATAGAATCTTCTGGGGGGTTGGAAAATAAGATATTCGTTTAAACAGACAGGTAAATTCAATCAGACTTCTGCAAGCTACCCTTCCAAAATTAAAGGATATTCCCTGAAGTAACCGTGGAAGGGAATGCTACTACTCTTATTTAAATGTACCCCTTTGGACAACTCCAGCCTTTCTCCCTACTTCACCATGTTGAAGTGTCCAAGGAGGTGGGACCCGCAACGCAACCAAGAATGCGGAAATATCAGTACGCAGAGTAACGAGCGTAAAAGGTTGTGGCAGAGAAGATTATAAAGCAGCAGAAATACATGTAGAGTGGCTTAAGGAATGAAACCAAGCAGGGGTTTCATTTTTTAATAAAAGAAGCATAGCGTTTCTAGAAGGGGTAGCTTTGGGATTGAATAGCATATGTTGTTAATTTTACGTGGAAGATAGCGAGTGGTACTCTTGGACGGGTCCTTAATGCTTTGGCGGACTAGCGGGTCACTTACCAATCATTGTCGATATTCTACAATAAATGGTTGAAGAAAGTATGCAAGTTTAGGGTGCTCAGTTAAGCAATCCGGCACCCCCAGGAGTCTTAGACCTCAAACCACTTCCTAGATTCCAGTTATCCCTAGACAGCGTGCCGTAGCTCTTAAAGACATAAGGTGAAACTTTTATATCCTTTTTTGGCCTTCTTGTCCGTCAAATATAGGCATACTGGTCCAATCGTTGAGGCTTTCTTTTCTTGAGACTTGTGGCAATCGTGTTTTCCCAAAGGAACCCCACATTGATTGCAACAAGCCCCCGGGAGAATTCTAGGCAGGCATAGAGATCAATCTTGCGTTCCAACCCACTCGTGAATGTTGTGAAGTTGCTGCACCGGTGTTGAGAGAGGTTGAAATTAGGATTTGGGAGGAGGCCTGCAAGTGAAGCTTGCACGGATGCCAAGAAATGACGCATGAGCCAGCTGGTGGCTCGTGCTTGACCCCGACCATCAAGTGTCACATCGCTGACCGATGATTTCAAGACTCTCATCATCTCTTTCTTCAGCAGTCTTTTGCAACCTGATTACCTTGCAGGAAATCTGGAGCTTTCGCGATGGCCTGGCCGTACCCGTGAATTATTTGGCTTCTAAGAAATTATTTACAAAGTCAATGCGGGGATCTCAAGCACGCGGAATTATTAAACAAATATTATTCTAGGGATCATTCGACAGCCAGAATTCCCATGTCTGCTTGAAGTCACACACACAATAAGATATCGATGGTAAAAAGATAAGGGATATAATAATTTACTCCGCATCCTTCCAGCCTTCTTGCCGAATTGAAGTGAGGTGGTCAGTAACTCTAGCTTCAGCCTCTGCCTAGGGACTTGTACTGACTAATGTCGAAGCAGCAGACCTTCTTCTGTATGCCAAATCCATTTAGGCTTCGCCACACATTCCGCGGTATGCTACGAACTTTCCGAGAGAATCCACGCCGTCTCACAAAGCGGCAACGTCTTCATGCCTCCGGTCCAAGAAATTCCCGAGGGCGTATCCTCTATTATCGTGGATGAGAAACCCATCTCTATCGTCGAAATACGAAGCACTGGTGATGTTATTCTGGATGTGACGTTCGAAAACACATATGCCTGTAACAAATCAATACCTGCGGAGGACATTCGAAAATGGCGAATGTCCAAGTCTCGGCCGCCGTCACCACGGATATTATATCGAGTCCGGCTTGAAACGCTGAAAAAGAACTCGAGATATTTCCAACATTTGCTCGGACCAAGCTTTGCTGAAGGTGGATCGATAACAGAAGCATTTGCGCGATTGGCAGAGGGGAAATTGAACCCAGCAGAGGTCGAGGCTGACAAGTTACCGAGGATTAAGATCGTGGATGAAGATACCGCAACTAAGACGGCAGGAAGAGAGACAATGTTTGGTGATATGCTTCGAATCATCCATGGCGCCGTACGTTGGAGGTCCATAATGGAAAGGGTCTTGTGCTTATGGATATTTAGGACCACACAACGAAGCCGATTACTTTGAATTGCTTGGCAGTGCTTGTTGTTATGGCAGACAGATACAATACGTTACCTTTCGTTGCCCGCTACGTCCAGAAGGCCTTCATCAATTTCAAATACCCAATCACCCTGGACAAGAAGGTCGAGGAAACTCTTCGCCAGAAAATACTCATCTTCTATCACACGGACCAAGCATTGCGATTTTCTTCGGCTACGAGAGAGCTTATTCTTAGGGGCTCCTCAAAATGGGTTGGTGCAGATGAAACAACGGCCGATTTCCAGACTGCTTGGTGGGATCTACCTGACGGCTTAGAAGGTAAATCCCCTTGAAAAGAAACAGAGTTGCAAGTGCTAATCAATCTCGCTTTAGTTGAACTTGCCCACCGAAGAGCTTGCGTTCTTCGCACAATTTCGTCCGTACAAATGCAATGTCTGTCTTTGTATGCCTCGAAAGAAAGACAATGCAGGCTGGGGTATGAGAGCAGCGGGCCTTGCGATTCCTTTCAACTCGGTGAAATGATCAAGTTCCTCACAAAGAAAGGTCTTCTTTCTCTCATCCCATTTCAAGCAGTCTCTCCAGAAGACTCCGATTACATATGGCCAGAGGCGTATTCAGGTGACATCGAGAACCTCGTAGTCCTTCTCCGCCAATGTCCCAGTTACCAAATCAACAAACATCATACCCACTGCGGTCTACGCACAAAACTCCTCCCAGCTCTCGAATACATCAAAAGTTGTATTGAAGCTGGTGTAGGTATAAAGTTTGGTCGTGTTAAAAGTGATTGGTCAAGAGAGAAATGGAGTCTCGTCAGCGGTGCCAAGTCTTCCAAGAAATCTTTCTGGGTTGGGGGTAAGGAAGGCGATGATGTAGATGTCGCAGGAGATAAGGGTGAGTTTGATTTTGCTACGGTGAAGCCAAAGTCGACTTGGGGAATGAGTAATTTGGGTGGTGAGAAGGCTGCCAAGAGCCTTTTTACCGCTGGGAAGTGGAATTGGCTGAGGGAACCGGAGACTGAAGATAGATCTAGGTCGGTATTTCGACCAACGCTTGAATAATAAATCATATTTATATTTTAGCAAATATGAAGCTACGAGTGATCTTGCTCGTTTTTACTAGACCTCATTTACTCGCCCATTCCTCTATTGTATATTAGCTTCAAAGTTCAGCTGGGCGGAATCACTCCGCTAAAATAAACTTTAGAAGCTTCTTCAAATGGCCACATCTTGAAGGCAAAAGTAACGGTAGTGCTCGTTGAACCAAAAAACAATGGTATGATGAAACGGGTTAAATAATTCGAAAAAAAAAATATACTACTCTTGTATACCTGCAATTTTAGTATGTGCAGTAATCCTACTATTTTACATAATACGATTGTAATTGATGAGGTGAACTTAAAAGAACAATGGAAGTGCGCATCCCACATGTTCATTGCTCACCCTAGCTATGGATCATTGAGGTTTTAATTTTTAGATTTCTAAGATAGAAGATGTAAGACCAGGAAAATAGCTAATGAAGTCTTGAATTCATGTCCATAATTCATTCTTCATGATGCATTTGTCCTGCCCAGTTTTCACGATCATCATTCATCGGCCCACAAAACGAGCCACCCGAAAACCATCGTGATGAACAAAAGAAAAACTGATATGCGGACTGTTCTGAGTTTAGTATCCGCCGCCATAGCCACCTCCTTGATAGCCGCCGTACGGAGGTTGTTGAGGAGGATACTGTTGTGACGGTGGCGGTGGGCCACCTTGCCAGCCAGGAGGTGGAGGTCCCTGGTGTGGGTACCCGCCGTGGGGAGGCTGGTGCGGTGGATATTGCGGTGATGGACCTCCATGCGGACCGGAAGGGCCTCCAAACCCTCCTGGATAAGGCGGTCCTTGTTGATAACCTCCTTCGGGGCCACCGTATGGCGGTTGCTGATAGCTAGAGCCGTAGTCTTGCTGGTAGCTAACTTGGTGATGGTGATGATTTTGGTAGGAACCGTGAGGTGGACCAGCACTCAGATAGCCGCCTTGAGAGGAGGTTGGGCGAGAGTGAGCACCTATGTTCTGGTAGCCGAACTGTGGTGAGTGAGGCGGTGCTACGGGAGAGCCTGGCTGAGGAGATGAAGTGATGTAGGAGGTTTGGGGGTTGCCATCCGCTCCTTCCATTGCACCCAAGTCACGGCTCTTGATTTCAGACCAGACTGAGCCCGATGTCTTGCCATGTCCGCCAAGAGCGCCGTGGGAGTGGCCATGTTCGTTTTCACCACTTGTGTGGTGATTACGTCCAGCTCGGACGGAATCAGAGCTCAAGACAGTGTTCAAGTTGTTGCGATCTGGTTGCTCCTCTACCCACTTTCGGACAGTATTGAACATGTTTCTTTGTACTTCAATACTCTCGTCACGAAGAGCTGGATGATGAAAGACGCGAGTTATGTCGCTCATCACTTCCTCGACTGGAACTCCAGGATTTTGCCAGGCGTAGAGGATTCGTCTATAACATGTTAGGAGTTAAGCGGAAACGAGGGGGGGGAACTTACGGAGCAACGTATTGCAAAATCGTTGTTGCTACACGACCAGCAACACCATTCAGCTTGTTTGAGAAATGATCCTTTGACAACATAGAATGAGTGGGATTTGAGGATTGAGGATCAGTCCAAACTTCATATTGTTGTTTTGCGCTAGATCCCATTTAGCAAAATGGCCATCTGTATTAGGAACAGCACATACCTAGCTTCGACAACACTTGAGGATCCTTCCTTTAGAGCCTTGGAAACAGCATCGATGATCGGTCTCACAAATGGCGAAAGCAGGGAGAGGACGAATAAGGTGAGTGTCTCACTAATCTTCTCGATAAGACTCTCGAGACCAGGTATTTTGGCAATGGTTGCGTTTATAGCTTTCACAATCCGATCCCGGAATACTAGAATCGGGTAAATTTTCTTTGCAACCTTGACTGGATCAAGATTGTCACTCATTCCTGGAATTCCTGGGCCAGCAGGTCCTGTGGTAGAGCCTGGAGGTCCCATGAATTGAGTGTTGACATTTGAACTGGCTTTTAAAGTTTCATTTTCATACTCTTGAGCGGCGGATTGTGCTTGAAGATCTCTCGCAGTCTGAGCGAGATCACCGCCCGAGCCTGGGACCTGGGATAGGAGATTTACGAAGTTCGCTCCGCCACTAACTCGTTGACCGGAAGCTTGAGCATTTTCGGCATTTTTGAGGGCTAAGTCCATTTCTTCGACTTCAGATTGAGTGAAGTGGTCATTTGCCTCACCGAGGACAGAATGCAGGAAATCGACGCCGCCAAAAGTACCCGTGATAAGAGGGAATATTCGGTGGCCTCTAACATTAATTTCTGTCGCAGTGCCTACGTGAGGAAATACCCCATGGTAACCCATCTCACGGAGAGTCAACTCGCAGTAATTTGTATGAGCACCAAAGTCCTTGAAAGGATTAGTGCCGAGCGCCTTAAAATTCTCACGAAACTTACCTCTAAGCAATGCAAACCTTGACCAAGACATCTATTACATTAGACGAATACGCAGAAGTGAAAATTGGCATGCTTACCTCAAAGCCTCACAAAGATCAGCTTCTTTGCCACGATTGCCACCGGCACCGTTCGTATAGAGTCTTCCAAAATGGATGCTCCTAGTGAAACTGAACTTGATGTATCCGACACTCGTAGCCCATCCGCCATTCTCGCTGGCAATATAATTCTTCATACCAGTGTGCGGATCAACATCAAGTTCAACTTGCTGAACGGGACCCCTGAGACGAGGGTCATATTGTCTTGCATCTACGTTGTCGGCATCTATGTGAGAGCACTAAGTTAGATCTCGCTCAATTAACATGTGCAGTGTAACTGAAGCAAGTCTTCTAGACTAGTTAACGCTTCAGAAACAGTATCTATGACAACAATTACTGGAGAAAAATATCTAAGCCACTAAGCCGAGCATAAACATGTTGAAAATTGATAGTACTTGACGGGTTCAAGCCCCGGCGGCAATTGATATTATATTGCAAGTGTGAAATTATAGAATGCATGAAGTGTCCCCCGAAACGAGGTAGGTTGCGGGGTAAGAAGGCAAACATATCATCAAACCCATTACTTACAATCTTTTGGGTTGTCGATGTGTTCCTCTGGCCTGTACACGCCCAACCGTTCTTCGGTAACTTCGAACTCCTCAGTAGCATAGCCAAATGACAAGAAGCTCAGAACCCAGACCTGGCATTTCTTAGCGAGAAGAATGCCGCAAGCAGGGGGAAAGAGCACAAACCAAAATCCTGATAGTGGGTGCTTGGACGCCCTTGAGCGAGCCCACATCAACAGCTTGGGAGTAGTCTCTGAGCCAATTTCCAAAGTACACTCGCTTTACCATCATAGTAGTCCATTTTTGACCCTTTATGAAGGCAATAGTCTTGAGCATATCCTCGATGTCTTCACCCTTTGTCAGATATGGCGCAGGAAACGCGAGGTGCAAGCAGCCTACCTCCATGACGGAAATTATTGCCTTCGATTTGCGCAATGCTAGGTATGTTGCCAGCCCCAAACGCAGCGGCTCCAGAGGGCAAGGCAAGGAGAACCAAGCATGATATCAGGATCAAGGACCCGAAGGTAGGGAAACTGGATGCCATCTCTGCCAAATAATGGTGACGGTGACCTAGTTTCAATACAAATTTATGCAGATATCAGTTTTCAATTTGCCAAGAATCATTTTCCAGCTTGTTCCTGGAAGCCAGGATGTACGTTGCGATTCGCTGACGTCTTTTTGAGTGCAGGAGGTGGGACCGCGGTCGCAAAGCACGTGAAAGTTGCGGCAGCCCGGATCAACCCCAGTACCAGTGGCGAAAGGAAATGAGAATCACCATCTCACCACAAAAATCTCCTGAGCTGCAACAAGAATCACGCGGTACCTGCACAGTACGATACTCTCCATGCGGAAGCCGTTACTGCTTTATATTCCTCATCTCCTCAAAATTGTCTTTCTTATTCCATTGCACAATCCCTCCTTAAGCCGTACCCAATTTGTCGCAGTTTTACGGTAGAATCTGCCTCGACTTGCGGTCAGCCACTCCTTTTACCTGGGATATCCTCCAGCTTCCCACTCGACGAAGTGCTCTTAGCAATCGCCGAGTACGATCTCTCGCGCAATCATGTCGCCGTCTCGCACCCTCCCCACGTTTCTCCAGGCCGAGCTTGCCGCCCACAATACTTCGAAAAGCTGCTATGTTACAATGGGTACTCGTGTCTTTGATGTCACCGACTTTATCGACAGCCACCCTGGCGGAGGAGAACTTATATTGGAATATGGAGGGAAGGATATCACCGCGATCTTAAAGGATGAATCATCGCACACTCATTCTGAGGCCGCCTACGAAGTGTTGGAGGACTCGCTCGTCGGATTCGTTGCGACCCAGAAAGTGATGGATACAGCGGTCAAGAGCTCACACCCGGACCAAATTGTGCCTTTCCCACCCACTAAGGATGGTGTTGGTAAGCTCGAGGCAAATGGCGGTGCCCGTGAGGTTCCGCTCTTTCCAAGCACAGGCATGTCTTCCGAGGAAGATCTTTCTAAGGAGACAGACCTAGCCAGCGACTACAAAACTCACAAATTCCTCGACTTGAATAAGCCCCTGTTGTTGCAAGTTTGGTTTGGGGGGTTCAGCAAGGACTTCTATCTAGAGCAAGTCCACCGACCACGCCATTACAAAGGGGGGGGAGTCTGCGCCGTTGTTTGGAAACTTTCTTGAGCCCCTTTCCAAAACTCCATGGTGGGTCATTCCGACAGTATGGCTCCCTCCTGTTACGTATGGCACATACATTGCAAGAGCAGGCTTTTCTACTGTGTTTGAGGAAGCTTCATATTGGTTCCTGGGTCTTTTCCTCTGGACCCTAGTGGAGTACATTCTACATAGATTCCTCTTTCACCTTGACAAGTAAGTCATAATCATGCTGTTACGTTTCTTGTACACTGACAATTTTTTTTTAGATTTTTGCCTGACAATCGAGTTGCCCTGACCATGCATTTCCTACTCCATGGAATTCACCACTACCTCCCCATGGACAAGTTAAGACTAGTCATGCCACCAACATTATTCATGGCTCTTGCATTCCCCTTCTGGAAGCTCGCACACACTATATTTTATTGGAATTGGTCCGTCGCAACTGCCGTATTCTGTGGGGGAATATTTGGGTACATCTGCTATGACCTCACACATTACTTCTTGCACCACAAGAACCTGCCCTCCTATTGGCGAGACTTGAAGAAATATCATCTTCAACATCACTTCCAGGACTACGAGAATGGATTCGGTGTGACAAGTCGATTCTGGGATATGATATTCGGTACTCAACTAGCACCACCTCCAGTGAAGAAGTTATAATGGGCCAAATCTAATTTGAAAGCCGGGTTTGGGAATCGTGGGACGACTTGATGATGTGAGGATTGGGGGAGGCACCTGTATTCTAGGCGTTAGTAGGTTGTAATTGGAAATTCGGACAGACCATTCATTGAGCATCAGTGGCTGTTGTTTAGTATAATCAGGATTAGTGTATGATAGACACATTTCAACTTCAATTCGTAACCCGGCGCTAAGCGAACATCAACACAATATGCTGCCGTAAAAGGTAAGAGCCGCTTCTACTGCTTTCCACACGCGCCGGCCACTTCGTGTTATAGTTTCTAATCAAACATGGCCAGTCCCAACACGAGGCCGATGGCACAGGGTTGAAGGTGAACTTGAAAGACGTTGCCGGCCTCGATCCTTGGGACCCACGAAACAATCAACCAGGTGGTGGTGAAGAGAAACCCGATGATTCGTGGTATAGGAACGATGGCTGGCAGATCGAACATTGCACGAAGTTGATGTTACGAGGCTTCTGGATTTCCCAATACGAATACATTTCTGCCGAGAACGCACTTCGCAAACACCTGATGGGGATGTCACCACTGGGTAAGCCCTATTACGAACTGAAGTAAGTTGAAGCAACTAATCTATTTTATTGCCCCTTTCCCGAATATCCCTATTTTGAGTGGCCGGGAGGAAGGCTCATCCTCTCACCTCCTTTCGCATCCCTACTCCTCGAAAAACCACCGTGCTAACTTGTTCAAGGTGGGATTACAGCACTCTACAGCTGACATGGGATTTCTTTGAAGATGTTCAGTCCAAGCATAAATGGTTTGTGAATAAGACATTGGACGATTTGGTTGGTTCAGTGAGCATTCCAAGCTGGTGGAAATGAGATATCGCGGACAAGTGGATTTCCATGGTCATCCACCATATGAAGGAGCAGAAGAAGAGAAACTGGATGCGAAATTGGACGAACCTGTCAGGAAGAACAAGCGGATCAAAGGCCAGCGAGCAGCGAAGACGAGCTTGATGTTCCCATTTGCAAGTTGCCATTTGGAGGTATTACGGGGCGAGGCGGATATACAAATTATTTCGTTGAAGGATTTCCTTGAGGAAGGGGAGGATGATTTGGACTTGGACACAGCAAACTTGTCAAAGGTGTTGCGTGTTTTGAAGGACAAGATGGATTTTGACAGGTCTTCAGAGGTATTGCAATATGTTGTTCCAGACTTTGCTGGCATCTTCGTTTAGGTATTGTCACAAAGATGAAAGCAGGGAAAAAGGGCATAGCATTTGAACTCGGTCGAAAGTAGATCAATATCAAAGCACACATTGCACTGCAGGAATACTGAAGTGCCTAGGCTATGTCGTTTGTGCAGACTGAAACCGTCATGGTGAATAGCCAAATCTGAATGTCACGTGACTCTTAGGCGGGAGAATTTTCAAATCGGGTGCCAAGGATCCTCCTCACACTCACATTACTCAAATCTCACACAACCACAACGTTGGTACGGATTCATTCCATCCAAACCATCAGCTGCTACTTGACGTTCCATTTGACTCATTTCCCTAAGCTACCTTCATTTGACCAGACACAGACTTCCATCATGTCAGCCCTTGACGTCGAGGCTCTCCTAGATTCTACAGCGAACGCCACCCCAGTGGACCAAAATGGGTCTGCAAAATCGAAGGATGCAGATGACCGACACAAGTCAGAACGCAATGATCGCCGAGACCGAGAACGCATTCGAGACGGCAGTAGAGACCGTGACAGAGATCGAAAGCGAAGAGATCGAAGCCGGGACAAGCCTCGAAGGGAGACGAATGGTGATAAGGAATTGATTGGCACACCAACAAGTGAACATGGTAGCGCCCATGGAAGTGTCAAGAGTAGGCGTAGAAGCAGAAGTCGAGATGATGACCGTCGACACTCACGTCGCCACAGAGACAGTCCCGATGAGAACGGCCGCAGAGATGGAGATTATTATCGAGGTGGTGGTAGAGCCCGCTCACGCTCCAGAAGCCCTAATCGATACTACCGTCCTCGAGGTGATCGACGTGATCGAGATGATATAGAGAGCAAGCCACGAGATGATCGAAGAGGCAGAAATGACGGAAGACGCCCAAGCAGAAGCCCAAAGCGAGAAACCACACCTCCATTAACTGAAGATGAGCGCGATCGTCGCACAGTCTTTGTTCAACAACTTGCTGCGCGTCTCAGAACAAAAGAGCTTATCGCTTTTTTCGAGAAAGTTGGCCCCGTAAAGGAGGCGCAAATTGTTAAGGACAGAGTTAGTGGCAGATCAAAGGGGTATGTATCGCTTACTATGATCGTATTTTCAGTGCTGACAATCCCAGTGTTGGCTATGTTGAGTTCAAGAACGAAGAATCGGTCCCCGCTGCTATTCAACTCACTGGTCAAAAACTCCTAGGAATTCCAATTATTGCTCAGCTCACTGAGGCCGAAAAGAACCGCCAAGTTCGAAATCCTGAAGCTGCGGGTAGTAACCCAAATCAGATCCCCTTCCATCGACTCTATGTGGGTAATATCCATTTCAGCATCACTGAAAGCGATTTACAGAATGTGTTTGAGCCTTTCGGCGAGCTCGAGTTTGTTCAGTTGCAAAAGGAAGAACAAGGACGCAGTCGAGGTTACGGTTTTGTTCAGTAAGTAAACCCCCCTTTTCTCCTTGCTTTTGCTAACATAACCTAGGTTTCGTGATCCTAATCAAGCTCGTGAGGCATTGGAAAAGATGAATGGATTTGATTTGGCTGGTCGCCCCATCCGTGTGGGTCTTGGAAACGATAAGTTTACTCCTGAGTCTACCGCCAGTCTTCTGCAGAGATTCCAAGGGCAGAGCCACCAACAACAATTCCAGGGTTCTGCATTCTCCGGAGCTGGCGGCCGCGGTCCCCAAGCAGCTAGTGGTAGCAATTTCGATCGCGCAGGCGGTCGCGATAATGACAAAGGTGCTGGTGGTGCCAGTGCCCTTGATGACACAGATGTTGGCGGTGTAAACTTCAACAACTATAGTCGAGACGCGTTGATGCGAAAACTTGCCAGAACCGACGAGCCTGCCACTACGACCAATGGCCGTGATGAGAGGCGCGAAATACTGAAGCCAAAGACAGAGACCAAACCCTTGCCAGTCAATGTAAACATGGCTAGCAGATGTGTTGTGCTCAAGAACATGTTCGATCCCGCAGAGTATGTTGTCCTTCCAAATGAAATGTATCATTGCTAATACCATACCACAGAGAAGAAGGTGACAGCTGGGAAAAGGAGTTGGAGGATGACGTCCGCGCAGAAGCCGAAGAGAAATATGGCCACGTTGTTCACATTGCTCTAGATCCTAACTCCCAAGGCGATATTTACCTCAAGTTCGATCGTGTACAGGGAGGAGAGAACGCCATCAAGGGTTTAAATGGGAGATACTTCGGCGGACGAATGATCAGCGCTACGCCTGTTGTGGATGCGGTCTACAGCAGTTTGTTCTCACGTACAAAGGCTATCTAAGATGCTAATCACGGCCCTTATACTGCAATTTAGGGACGCCTCTGGTACGTATATCGGAGCTCTTTTGCAGAATTATTTAACTAACAATGTTAGATCCACCTCCTAGATGTCCTCGAGCTCACCAGAGATCCTCAAATCGCCACCTTCCTAATCCTCAACCAACTTATTCGATAAATTCGACCTTCGGCCGTGCGGCTGTCCAATTCGGGGTTAGCAATTATGTTTCGAGAAAGCTGCTGATTTCCGCCAGCAGGAATACTTCGCCACCCGGAACAACTTGTCCTGCCCTTAGAATCCGAGCACATTTCTGGTCTCCGCTGATTGCACATAGGCATTTCACGTACACAGATTAATTCCTTTTCCATACTTGTAGTGGTAGTGTTTTTAGGTAGAGAATGCAATGCCAGACCAGACTGCTTCCATTGCATGATCCACTTTGGCCCAGCCACGAGTCGTGATCAAAAGCCAATTTCTTGACAGTAATTGCGTTTTGGGAGATGAGGCTGCAGTATTTAATGCTGTAGTGCACATTATGCTGAAGTGGCAGTTGTACCTAAGTATGCTTAATAATGAAGAGCAATCTAGCAGTCACAAGTTATTCATATGCTGCTCCCATCTTAGTCGAGGAACACTGGCAAGCCCCTTCTCCATGATATATTCTCAGCAGATTCTCGGGAGTTCAGGCAGAAGAAAAGAAGTAATTAGTGCATCTCCGAGCGCGTTCGGGCTGACAAGAATAAGTTTCTAATTATCGATTAGTATTAAACTCTAATGGGATCATATTTCATTCCGTAATCCTTTCTAGAGTTTGGTTTTCAGTTAGATATTCGGCTTTCTGCTAGGGAGCGTTGTAGTATGTCAGTATAATGAATCTCAGGAAAGGCGCAGGAGTGTTTAGCAGTTCTGTTATTGGTGCGGTCCCGAAGTTATAAAGGGTGAACTGCCCAAGGCAACTTTAGTCGTGAGGCAGGTGCAGTTGCATCAATGTGCCAAGGACTAAGTGTAGAACTTTGGGAAGGAGTGACGTCGGACGGGCTCCTTGACCTCATAGATTTTCCATCGTTCATTTAGCTCCAACTCCACTTGCAGTGTTGTTTTTGTTTTATAGTTGTTTAATAGTTGTTTAAAAGTTTGAGAATTTAAGGGCTGAGCAAAAATGTTTTTTGTCTTTGCCGTGGCCATTAAGGCCTTGTTCCTTATTTCTGCTTGATTGTTGGCGCAGGTTTTACTTCATTCATTTTGCACGTTGAAGAGAAAATTCTGTATTTGTTGAATCAGTCGTCCCGAATTGCAGTGCATCTTTAAAACACAAATTCAGTGCCAGATCTTAATGGTGGTTTGGCTGCTGAGGTGAATGCTCATCAAGATGACGAGTGCATCAAGTGCTCTTTTGTCTAGATCTGTCAAGATGTAGTGTAATGGCCATGTCTGTGAATGAGGGGCCGTGGGTGTAATGAAAAATGCCAAAACAATGTAGGAGAAGGCCCAGGAGCCATGAACACGACTGATTCTATTTCCAGTTAGGCACTGTTAAAGTGCTCTGAATATGTCAGGACTGGCACCAAGAGTCTTTGACAGTAGAAAGCAGAAAGCAATGCATCACGTCTTGTTAGACTTCACAAGATTACAAACTTGTCCCTCTATTTTTATAATCTAAGGAGTCCAGGGAGGGGTAAGTGTTATTCAGGGGCTCGGTTAACCATTTCTGTTAACAAACTCAATATAAGCTAACTAGACTTGATAAAACTCGATTACACTCGGTTGGGTCACAATTAGAAGGTTTATTTGGTCAGAGGTAGTTATTTGAGATGAAAAATCGGTTAGGCATCACTTACTAACAAAACTTTTGGGAAGTCTTGAAATATTCACAAAACTGTCCCAAAAACTTTGATTCGCGCCATATTCGCAAACCTGCAGCGAATACACCATCGCATTCTCTTCTCTCTTGCACATGTACGTTTATCTTCTACCTATTCTCTGAAAATACTCTGCCCATCCAGCTGTGGGTTTTCTACCTCTTGCACGGCAATGGTGTGCAAGTCTTGTTTCCGCGCCATCGCGAAAGAGCGCAAATCACTGACAGTTGGCCTCTGTAGAATTTTGCTCATCAGTTGTACAGGAGACAATAATTACGAGGTTCGTGACGCCTTCTCTACTTTGAAAAAGCTCCAATCGATGCACGCGCGCAAGGAAGACTCCTCGAGCATACGAATACGTCGTGGATCTCGCACCTGAGCCACGACTTTTGACCCCACACCAACCTCTACATTCATTTTCACAATGTGCCAATTGCGCAGATCGAACAGCTATCTAGTCTCATGGCTTTTAGTTGCAGCGGATCGAGCTATTTTACGGGTTGTAGTTGGATTCTCGCAAGCCTTGAGAGTGATCTTGAGAGGGCATCGCGGGTCCCTTGCCACACACACATTGAAAAATACATTCTGACGCTCCAAATTCGACTTCTTGTCATTTATGGATAGATAAACTGACTGAGGATATATATGCAGATCATGGAGGAGTATCTTCCCTAATTCCTACCTTTGCACCCTAAAAGAGGAACGTGGACAAACACTAACAGGTATGCTTCCTATGATCCCGAAAAAATTAAGTCACTGATGCCTTTTCCCGCGGGTACGTCTGATAAGAATGCCTTATAACTTTGATGAATTTTGGTAAGTCAATTACTGCCTCCTTTTTCCTATTCTCCAGCCTGCTCTTCTACGTGAATCAAGTTCTAACCGGTGGCACCTCTTCAGATACCATTTGGCATTTCCTCTGAGCTCAAATCTCCCCACACTCAGGCTGCAACGCACCCTTTTGATACCGAACACTTGCTACAAACAAAGTTACAAACACACTCTCGCTTCCCAAAGCCAAGGCTGAAGGAGAGGCTGTCTTACTCATGGCGAATGGCATTTCCTTCCCATTATTTGGCCTTAATATGTTTCTTATGAACGGAAGCTAATATATGAACTTGTACTCTAGCTTCTAGTTCCCCCTCACTGGATAAGGTAAGTTCAATTGCAATTCTTATTGTAACCCTACTCCGAGGCTAGGCAGATGTGGTGGCAGAGGATTACGATTTCCATATGCTGACTTAATCCAGATATATGCTCTAATATTTGAGGTAACATATGGCCCCCAATATATTAAAGCAACATAGGCCAATTTGATACTGCCTAGCATCCACGCTTCCTGCAGCTCCGGCCTTCACGTACGTCTTTCGCTTGTGGTCCTGGATTTGCACTTTTGGATACTGTCAAATAACCCCAATTCCGAGGTTTCACTTGTTACAACAGTACCGAGTACTAGAAAAAAACATAAGAATCATTTTGGCTAACATAGTCTCTCTGAAGTGAATTTGAAGAGAAGGCCGAAGTACTTGGTGGTATGTTTTTCCACTTAGTTTGCTATTTAGCTCCTAGTCCCCGTCACAGCCTTCAAGGCATCCCCTTGCCTCACAGCCTCAGAAATGATAACCTCCTGCGGTTCGATCGGCTCTTCAAGCTTATTTCCAAAGTTTGAGCACCACGAAAGATGGAGTTTCCGGGAAACAGCGGGCAAATGCTTTCAAGCTCAGCTCATAAAGGCAGCAAAGTATCCCCTTCGGCACTTTCAATCATGATGCTTCTGGAAGTCTCCAGACTTCGTATCCATACTTGATCTATCCTTTATTAAATATCTTGATTAAATGAATTTTGCTAACGTTACTTTTTTGCTTAGACCGGTTCCCAATTGTATTGAAACCCGAGCATCCTTTCTTCAGAGCAGGGCGAAAGAATACTAATGAATATTTTACTACTTAGTTTTGTTTTAGGGGCGCACGTTTCGCAGAGTAAGAACCTTAGCATTTAACTCTACCCTTTCACTGATTTCCCTTTTACGAAATATCATCTGAAAACCATTGCTAATAATTTTTCTTTATAGTGGGCTTGCCGGTAAAATTTTATATCTATGATTGATGTTCGAATTCTGCTGAAAAGACCTTTACTGACTAAAACTTCCTTTATAGTTGGATAGAGCGTTTCTAGTAAGTTTTCTCTACATGCCTATTATTATTTCTCAAAAGAGTTCTATTTGAGCGAAAAATCGCTCTTTCGCATTTTCAACACATAAACCAAGTCATAGGGTGGGTTTGTGATGTTGGTTACACAAAGCATTGGAGATGCATGTCCCTTTCACGACTAGTCATTTTGCACGCGAGTTATTTACTTTTACTACACGTTGCATGATATTGATCACCCTCACAGGGACCTGTTGAGAGGAATAAGAACCTGGAGGGGGTCAGTACGGCATGTGATGAGCTTTCGAGTGGTACGTATTTTCAAATGCATTCCTTACTCCCCTGAGTTCCCGCTCGAGTCTTGCTTCGGCTCGGTTAAGGACGCCAGTCAATATTGAATTGGAAGTTTTGCCTCGACTGCACAGAAATGTATGGAATACAAACCTATACACTGAAAATCTCTCCCCACAGCCCTCTTCATACTGTTCCTAGAAATAGAGACCCAGATTCCTTACCCTCCGCAGCTCTACTTCAACTTCAACCTCAACATCCCCATCTTTCCCTCTCTCAACTTCATCGTACATTTGCATCATCTCAACGACGAAAATTTTCTTGGCGCCTCGTTGATTGCATTTTGTCCAACATCTCTAACTTAACAATCTGACGGAGTGCAGTTGAGAACTACCATCGAATATTCATCTTGCCACCAAACGGCATCGACCTTGAGATCGCTGCGCTTAGGATTTCCTACGACACGAGCTCTGAAAACGACGATCCAGGTGACGACGACCCTGGTGACGGTCATTCGACGGGTCCTGATTATTCGAGTCAAGACTACCCCAGCTCCGAGTACTCTGACCACCCAAGTTCCGTATCCTCAACCTTCAGGGAGGCATTCTCAGGCGGAAACCAAAACGATATGTCGCACCGCCATCACCACCAAGCTATTCACTCAGATCCGCATCCAACAGCGTCGGGCTTGGTCAAAGCCGCCTTCCAGAGCGGTAGAGAAAGAGGAAGTTCAGCAACACCAG
>JAAMPI010000490.1:0-35298 GCA_013054445.1 Cudoniella acicularis
CCCATAGGCAGCTACTGCCAAAACTCACTCAATCTCTGACGCGATTTTAAGGGGAAATTGGTCTTTGAGTAAGTATTGGAAGAGAACAGGGTGTCAAACTGGCCCTTGCTACCATACCCACCACCCCCTTTTCGCTCGTTACTACCAGCCCAGAAGCAAGCATGTTACATACTTCTTTCACAGCATTTGGAGAATGTGAAAGCTCCGTACGCTTATGAGTTGTGGGTCGAGATTAATTTTGAATCAGGTGAAAGTGAGGTGTGATTGGTATTAGGTACCTGACTGCAGAAGATGGCATCATAAAACAGTATTAAGGGGTATTGCGGCAGTGTTTGCTACTTACAAAGCAGAAAATGGCTGGGAGGAATGTTGTATGATCGCTGGTCCGCTGCCAGGGAATCGATGAGCATTTAGGGGCCTGAAATGAGGAAGTGTTGTGCACGACATATCTCGCAATAAGCTGCAGCGTTGGGGTCTCATTCGGTGAAATTCAAACCCCGCGTATGACTTTCATGCTTCTGGTATCAAGGCTTTTGTAAGTTTGCAACGAAGTGACGAATAAACCATTGAGTCATCTGATATCGTCACTATTCCACTGAGAGATGTAGGCGTCGAGCATGTTTCCACTTCCATGTGTCCTTTCCGGCAGCTCTTGCTATCCGTTGTGTGAATGGCCATTAAACTTAGATGCAATATCGCAGCGCCAATCTTAGAGAGCCGAGTAGTTCGTATGTGAAGAAGGCAGCAGTACTGCCTTCTTGGAATTGCTTCGGAGACATTAATTGGGGTGTCCCTGTCTGAAATTTCATCAACCCCATTATGTGTCAATCAGCAAAATCACTAATAGCCCAAAATATTTTCAAAGTCCTCCAACTGCACAAGAAACTCAACTGCTGAAATATGACTGAAGACTTCCTCGCCTGAAAGCAGTCCTTGATAAATTGCTTCCAAAACTCCTTCAGACAACCATCTTAGTATCGTAGGAATCCCACTGAATTGAGAAACATCTTCGGGATGGCTGTTTGAATTGATGGCTCAACGGCGTATTGCTCCGTTTTAGCTCATTCTTTGGCCGTAAAATTTTCGAGTCAGAGGACGACAAATATAGTTCCAAGGCCGGATGTCTGGAAGTTTCCAAGGGGTAATAATCCCTCACTTAGTTCGTGAATCTGGTCGTTTAAACTTGGAGATGCTCCCCGCATAATGTGGTAGTGATCATGCTTAGATCTGGCGGCCGTTAGGGCTGGAAGTCTTATTCCGGCGGTCTAACAAGTGTCAAACTGTAAGCCCTCCAATCTTGAAGCCACTGTTAACAACAGGGCGTGTTGGCTTGATGGCGTGCCAATCGAGCAAAGAATGTTTGGCTAGCCAAGCAGTCAACCTATTAATATGTGAGGGTCTCCACCCTCGTCTGAGTCATCCAACATAGTCTGACCGTCCGAGCGACGACTTGTCAAAGGCAAGGCGCCAAACGTGATGCACTTGTCCTTGTATAGTCACACTATCCATGATTACGAACGCGCCTCTTGAGAACAGAAATGCACTGATAGGACAGGCCATCAAGGTGGTCGCCTTGACGCCTCTAATCCTTTAGCAACAGGTGTTGGGGAAACTGAGAGCCAGTTGCTGGGCCACGATGTCGTGATGAAGCTGTTTCCATTACTAATGGGTACGCGCTAGCATTGCAGAAATTTCGCGCT
Source organism: Cudoniella acicularis (assembly GCA_013054445.1). Taxonomy (NCBI): domain Eukaryota; kingdom Fungi; phylum Ascomycota; class Leotiomycetes; order Helotiales; family Helotiaceae; genus Cudoniella; species Cudoniella acicularis. The sequence continues at coordinate 1,701 of JAAMPI010000490.1, forward strand.
CGTTCGAGAGCGGAAGTAATTATGAGGTTTTCACGACCTCTGACAGCAGTTTCTCTCGAGGCTCAACCGTGTACGTTAAGTATTCATGGTGTGGATCCAAAAAGGCGTCGGGGGTCGGCATAAAAGTTTTTGGCGGCCCTTCTCGAACTATCGCAGACTATTGGTGGAGATTCTGTCAGTCCAGCGCATGTGAAAGTATTTTCGCGATCCCTAAGAGCAGTTTCTCTCGAGAGTTAACCGTGTAGGTTGAAATCTGGCGGTGTTGACACAGAAAAACAGGCATGGTTTTAAAATTTGCTGCTAGTTGCTTCACCATCGCTTTTCATCACCTTACGAGGCAAGGCTGCCCGTGGAAATCCATACGAATAACTCAAGAAATGGGTCTCGTCCACCAGCGTCGACTCATACATGCTTTACATACGGAGTTCGGTGCTCGTTCCTGTACGGCGTAGTACCTGGGCCACTTGAGGGGAGAATCGAAATTTTCCCAAGCCATGAAATTGGGAACCTGGTGAACAGACGTGGATGCTGAATAATTCTAGACAGAATGTCAGAATTGCCCGTGTCTTGGGGTCACAGTCTCCGCGGTTCTCGCTTCCGGTACGGAGGAGATGCGTGCGTCAAAAGGGGCGCGAAAGGGGGGTGTTCGTTTGCAGAGAATGCGGAGGGAGGCCCAAGTGAGTGGTGACGGAGATGGCTGATCCTGCTGACGAAGCCAACGCCAGGACGTCTGATTAGCTGTGTCAACAACTTCGGAAGGGCGCAAATATGACTTTAGCGCCGTTTGCAGCGGATCAACCCCCCCTGCACGAATGCGCCAACGCCCTCCCAAGTCCAATTCCGTGACCGGCATCGGCAGCCTGACCATCAAACAGAACGGCCAAGTGAGTCAGGCTCACGCCTTTCCAACAAAAGTATGCGCAAGTGCTAGCATCGCAGATCCATCATTCGCTTTATAAAGAGGTGCCGCAATCCCGTTGCCATGGTTTGGTTGAAACTGCTCAGTTGCAATCATCCTTTCCGTGTCTTACAGTACCACAGACAAGAGCTCTTTTCCCTTCGAAGCTGCTGTGTGACTTTCCCCGCATTAACCTGCATCAGATAACGGCCTGAATCTAAGACATTGTTATCACCTACAAAATTCCTCGTCTCCTCTGGGAGCTGCTTCATCTTCTCCTCAATTCACTCCTATACCTCTTTCACAATGACTCCTCGAGGCTACTCTGCGTCCCTCAATTCTACAGCAGGAACAATTGCAACATATGCCAAGAAAATGGGTCTACAAGGCCGGCCGAACCTAGACATTTCTCTCGACGACCACACAGATGGAAAAGTCTACACATCCTTCGACGCTCTCTCCGGCAAGGTGAATATCACTGCTCCGCACAGTGCTCGCTTCGATGAAATACAAATTACCTTAGAAGGCACTGTCAGGACATATGTCGAGAATCTGTCACCAACGAGCACCACTTCACGAACCACAGCCATTCACCGTTTCTTGAAATTGACCATGCCCATCGCCGAGTCAGATTATCCTCAACCACGAATTGCGGAGGCCGGACGCACTTACACATATCCCTTCAACTTTGTTATTCCAGATCAGCTCCTCCCCCGATCCTGTTCTCACGAATGTGCTTCCGATCATGTCCACGAGGCCCATCTACAACTTCCCCCGAGCATGGGTGATAGAGAGTTATCGGCCTTTGACGATCTGGCACCGGAAATGAGCAAGGTGCAATACGCTATCCGGGTCAAGATAATCAGACACAGGGAATCAGATGGGAAGGAAGTCGTTTTGGTAGAAGGACAGAGGAAGCTTCATATCGTTCCAGCAATAACCGAGGCACCTCCCCTGAATGTTAGTGCCGAGGAAGACGAATATGTTCTCTCAAAAACAAAAACCTTGAGAAAAGGGATGTTCTCTGGAAAGTTAGGCAAGATCACCGCTTCAGCGGAGCAACCGAGAGCCTTCGTCCTCCCATCGCCATCTTCCACCGATCCAACACCGGCCACATCAATGGCTACCGTTCACCTTCGATTCGATCCGCGTGACAGCAGCTCTCAGCCACCTCGGCTTGGAGGTTTGAACACCAAAATCAAAGCTTCGACTTTCTACGGGGCACGACCTACCGCACCAATTCCTACCCACCGGAATGCACTCTCCCAATTTGAGACCCAGCGCGGAGTCTATGATCTTTCTGTTTCTTTGTCATCCAGGTCTGTAGAATCCGTCTCATGGACAGTGCACAGACCGTCACCAGCATATACCAGGCGTGACTCGGCGTCTTCTTCCAGTTCGTCGGATTGCTCAGACAGCGACCACACGACCGAATCGATAGACGGCGCAGTGTATTACACCGCAAGTATCCTGGTGCCAGTCACTCTTCCTTCCAACAAAACCTGGGTTCCTACCTTCCACAACTGCATCACTTCTCGAGTATACTCTCTAGATCTATCGCTCACTATCCACACCCCCGGAACTGGAGTGCCAGCTTCAACAGTTACATTGCACCTTCCAATCCAAATAGCAGCTACTGGCAACCAGAGCCAAAGACCTGCTATGACTGCAGCAGAGGCGACTGCAGAGCTTGCTGAGGTAGATGAATACTTTAGGCCGCGAGTTATCGAGGTGCCATCCGAAAATCTCATTGGGAACAGTGTTCTTCCTCATCACTCTGAGCTACCGCCAAGCTATGAGGACTTTTCCCCTGCTCAGCCACAACAAACTGTTGATCCTTCAAGATGTTGATATATATGTTTTCGAATTTTTAAAGCGCCACGATAGACTGTTTTTATTCGGCAACGAGATTTATTTGGGACATGGGACTTGGGATGGGGCATAAAATTTTGGCTGGCGTTGGTTTTTAATGATGTTTATATTTGGGATTGGCTGGAAAAGACACACGAAATATGATACCCTAGATAGATCATAATTTTAATTGGAGCTATTTGAAATATTCATCTCAATTGTTTGTTTGCACCTAGTGAGTTGATTCAGTCTTTGCAATTTTTTACGGCAAATTAACGAAGTGGTTGGATCGGAGCAGAAGGAGTTACAATCGAGCATTCTTTCTCTCCTCTTTACATTACTTAATTTTCGTCAAAATTGAAGCTATTTCTTTCTAGCAAACACAAAATCGCTCCATCACTCGCCTTGCCCAAGGTGTGTCAATAGGGACTCGGTACTGAACTAGCCCCTTTATTTCTCTTGGCTACCCGCGCCACGCCAGAGGCCTTCCGGTACAGGTTCACTCGGATTCTTTCCTGTGCCGGGAACTTAATCCGAAACGCGCCCAAGCTCCCGGCTTCGTTCCAAGAGAATAAGCAAACGCCAAGACGGGTACGCATCTCGGATTCGCGATGTTGTGCCTGTCAGGGCTGTCTCACCGCAGTCCTGGCCATGTCACATCCCACTCGGGTGCCCCCGCTTATTCAGGATTGCCAGCTCACTCTTGTGACTGGGTCTCCTTGCGCCATGAACAACTCACGACATGATGCTCTGACCTTTTCAAGCTGCGTGAGTGCACTGGAAGTGCTCAACGCGGCCTCGAATATGCCGCATGCAAGCCGCACCGCCTGATGCTTCATCGAAACAGCATCGCTATTGTTGACTATGTCGCAACCGGTTGACGCGAAAGCCTATTATGGCTATCTCTTCCACGATGACAAGAAACCCACCAAAGTGCTCGACGCGTTGCTCAGAGGCATCGCCAGCTACATCGTAAGCATCTCCCCGACCTGCCCTTTTTGTGCCGACCTCCTGTGGATTCTTAGACTCACTGTTTGTAGTGCGAATCTATTGGAGACAAAGACGACAAGAGCTTGAGCCCAGCTAAGTTGGCAGCCTTCTACAAGTCTGTTGGAGGCAACTACGATTGTGCGCCGTTCCCCCATCTTCTCTCCCAGACCCGGGCTAACGATATGTTGCACTACAGCACTCTTTGTCGATGTTCCACATCCGTCGATCTCCTGGATTTATGCGTCTATAGGTTGTCAGCACACGCTTCAACCTACCGCGAACGACTTCGAACCACCCTCTATTCCGGTCCTTACAACCCGAGGTTTTGTGAGGTGGCAGGCCCTAGAGATATTGCTGGGACCTGAGGAGCATGTGCCATTCATACAAAATGCTATCCGGAATTTCGGCATCAAACATCCAGATACTGGGGAGAGCTTTCCAGTTGATCTTCCAACGGAGCATTTCCTCTGAATGCCGACCCCGAAATTGAGAAATGGCATAGTGAATGTGCTACCAAACTCCGAGAGCGAGCAACACCAGACGCGGACAAGTCCAGTCGTCCAGATCTGCCTTCACGCCCGAAAGTACAAACCGGTTATGCACATGTCCGCCTCCACAGACCCACCAGAGTGGAACCCGATTATTTCGAGCCCAGATCGAGAGTCTCAACGAGACCTTTGTCTTACCAGCACGTACCCAGCGTAGGTGCCCGAGCAGTGCGCCCGGGTCTCTCCCGCTCTCCCTCCCATCGAGCCCGTCAATTCCTCGCTCCCGAAGAACCTGTTGATCCCCGTCTTGCCCGGTCTCGACGCCGCAGCTATCCTGAAAACTTGAACAACTCTTCACCTTCATCTCCAACTGGCGTCCCGGAACCCGAACCGCGGCCACCTCCACATCCAGCACATGCTCGGGCACATAGCCACCCGAGGCATGCTCGACGAGGTAGTGTCTCCTCGGATGCGTCATCCGAGGACGATGACCCTCCTAGTCCTACCACTCCTACTACCCGAAGGGCCCAGGCGGCGCTCTCATTCTCATGTCCACGCCGCACGAGTAGAAGATGAACTTGACCCTCGTTTCAGTCCGTCGGTCCCGACACCTCCAGATCCGAGACGGAGGATACCTCGAGATCTTAGAGATAGAGACGAAGAGTTCAAGAGGAGGAGCTACCCTGTTCCGATTGATCAGCCGAGGAAATTATCCCCACCATTCATGGCGAGTAAAAGAGATAGTTTGAGGGAAAGAGACAGAAGGGATAGGGGGTCTCGGGATCGGGAATCAAGAGATAGAGAAAGGGAACCAAGGAGCAAATCGCGGGGCGAGCATAAAGTCAGCTGGAAAGATATAAGCTCTTTGAACACTGCTGCGGGTTTATGGCGGAAAAACAGCAAAGACTCCTCACAAGATGAGAGCAGGCCGCGAACGTCAAGAGATGACCGAGATTACAGGCGAAGGGAAAGAGACCGAGAACGAGATGCAAGGGATTCCGATCGGGACCGAGAGCCCGTGAGGCCCCGAGTTCAAATTCGGAGGAGTAGCCATGAAGATGTTGTGAGACGGGACCGTGATTATGATCGAGACCGAGATAGAGATAGAGAGCGCGAAAGAGATACCATTGGGAGGGGACAGGACAACCGGAGTTTTAGGGATAGAGATCGGGATAGGAGGGCTGCGAGTCCAGTTAGAGGCGTTGATGGGAGAAGATACCCTAGCCATGCTTAATGGAATGGGTGGGGCAGGCATCTAATGTATGACGATTTTGCTACGAATATCAAGACTCAACTACACGCCCCGGGGCTATGCTTTTGTGCTTGATTTGACACCCTCAATAATGCTTTTGTTCAGACAATGGTTTGAACAAACTGGAGGTGCTCCCTCGTTCGTCTTTCTCCAATCTCCTTTTACAACTTCCTGTTCGAGTTATCTCCTCATTGTCAAAGTACAATGCTTTCTTCACCATCTTTGTCCGCACCCCTCATTTTCTCTGCAAACACCATTGTCTCCAAATATGTTCCCTGAAGACAAAATATCCTCAACCAAGTCTTAATTCACGTTATTCACCACTATTAGTAAGATCTTATCCGCAACCGGTTCTTCCCTTTCCACACCCACAGTCAACATACCTCATTCTCAACCACAATCATCACAAACTTCAACCACAACATCTACAAAACGCCACCAGAAAAAATGGCACCCCAAACCAACACCGACACTAACACAAGCACACCCCAAGAAGAGAAAAGAGGGGAGAAAAAGCTTGTGTTACAGGGCTGGGGAAACAAGGATGTGGAGAAGTGGAAGATGGTGGAGAAACCTGTGACGAAGGAGGTGGAAGGGAAGGAAAATGGGGTGAGGGTGGAGAGGGTGGAGTTGCCTAGGAAGTAGATAGACTTTGATAGATTTTGAATCGTTTGAGTGAGTGGCATACCTACAGCTGGTAGGTAAGTGGTTTTTTTCTCTCACACAAACATGCATCTATCCTCTCTCAGTCAGACTAGTGTGACGACACAATCTACTTTTTTAGAAATTGTTCTACTCCTCAATTGAGACTTTGAATTACCTATTAACATTTTTCAAAGATAAGAACCCCTATCATTGAATTACATTACATTTCCCAATTTCTAATGCTTCTTTCCATTTTTTCTTCCTGACAGTGACGTAACTTTCAATTAGTCTCTGTAAATGAACGAAGAATCTGACAACAATTATCGGAGTTTCATTTGGACAAAGATATGAATAGAACAATGCCGGACCAACCTAGCACAAGCCGCATCGAGCGAGACTTGAGAGAGAAAGACATTGTTCAATCGAGGTTCTTTGTCCAGGCTAGAGGATGTCGAGGAAGAAAGAGCAGCGTGAGAGTGCTTTGTTCGTTTGGGAATTTTGGGATTCGAGAAGAGTCATTCTGGGGTGGGGGAGTGGAGTGGTTTCTTTTTATTCTGTGGATCTGTTACGATAGTTCGTGAGTAATGTTTAGTGTTACCAGTAGTGATTATTTACTCCTTTCGCTATATTTATCTTCTTAAGCTATAAACTATCTTCATATTAAAAAATAACAATCATGTTTTATATTGAATTTAAAGTATAATACTAGCTGTAAAATTCTTATTGTACTTTGTGACCTTGACGTGTATAGATTCAATAGGGGGAGAAAGGGATGGGAAATCTTAAGGACTTATTGTAATTCGAAGATGTGACAAAGAAGGATTCAATGTGAGAATGACTTAGTATTAGATTATTTTGTTGCTTTTCGTAGTAGAGATGTTGAGAGATTGAATTGGTCTCACTAGATGTTATAGCATTATCCTTTAGGATAGTGACACGGAAAAATTGAATTGGAAAACTGATATTATTCTAACTGGACATACAGCAAGCACTTAATTCTTAATAACATAAACGCTATGTAACCTTACAAATTCATGGCCTTAAAAGTCCTTTCAGCCTCAGGAAGGTATTTTATCAAGTTAATAACTTTAGAAGACAGGATTACTTAGATCCCAAACAAAGACAGTAATACCTAGAAGAGTTAGAGGAAGCTGAGGAAGTGGATTATGATTATTAAGAATGACGGAAAGAGTAAAAATAGAAAAGGCAGAAATAAATTATATAGAACTCTAAGAGTTAGTTGTACAGGTTATTACGTGGATAGGATAGGGAGGAAGAGGTCATTCAATAACGAAAGACGACTTATAATAGAAGAGAAGAGAAATTATAGGGATGGCGTATAAATAAGTTTAGCTATAGTACTGTTTTTTTGAGAACAACAACTTAGTACTCCTGTCTATTTATTTTATTTATTTTCCTTTTAGGCCAAAAAGCAGTGCCTGGTCAAAACATATTGCCTGTTTAGAGACTGAACAGTCCTCTCCCGAAAGCACATAAATCCCGCCCCGAGTCGACATACTTCTAGTATTACCTCGTACTCTACAACTACTTTTCACTCAAGCACACAAGCATCTTAAAGAAACAACGCAACGATTTTAATATCACTATTCAACACGCCAAATCCAACTCAGTCTTAACAATATCTGTAGAGCATCATGGCTTCTATTAACAACTTCATAGATATTAAAAATAAGGCGGAGAAAGCCAAACACAATTTTGAGCTCAGCTGTAGTGAAAAGCCTAAAAAGAGTCTGTGGGGTTCGGAGAATCGTAGAAAGCTTGATGTGGATGCTTTGAGAAAGAAAAAAACCAACAAGGAAAGGCAACGTGAGAGAGAGCAGAAGATAAATACTTAAAATAGGATATAGGTATATAAATACCCATATCCTTTCCTCTACGTCTAGAAATTTATCTCACTTTCTTTAGATTAATATTGATAAAATATTAATTCTTAAAATAAATTTATAATCTTTCTCTTCTTAGAATTTTATTTCTTAGGTTTAAATTTTACTTGCGGTTTTACTTAAAAATTCTAGACAATGACTAAGTACTCTAAACAACGACATGTAAAACAAAACGTAATAAAATCACATGATCTTAAATTCATAAGTTTTTTAAAATTGAGTTTGCCACATAATCTTATTCAATTAAGACTTAAAACTATATATAGAGTTTTGTTGCACTTCGTAGCATCAACAATGCTTAATTGAATATAACAATGTCACACTTGCGATGTGCTACAAAACCTAAGGAATTCTAAAAATAGAACTTAATCTAGAATACTCTTAAACTAACAGAGAATCTGAGTGAAACATTTATTAATTAACTCTAGAAAAGTGCATAACAAAGCGCCTTTGTTCTTATGAAACCATCCCATACTTCTAGTTTGAGAATTTGTCTTGGAATTCTAAACGGTTTAGCTGTTCGAGAGAAAGAACAGCTCTATGTAGGAAAGTTTATTTATTTCTCATCCTTTGCCTACCTTGTTTATCATCACAAGATCTTAAAATCTACATTTCATTTCCATAACCAAAAGACATATAGACAAAAACTTAAATCCTCTCAGTCATCAACTCACATTTAATCACTCTCACTCAAAACCCAACAAAACCACAATTCCTCCCTACAAACTCAACCTCTACTCCACTTCTTCAAACATCGAAGAAGAATACCACTTTCAAAACTCCCTAGGAAAAGGCGGTCGCCCCGGTGGGAAATCACGTCTTATAAAGGCCCATCATCGAAATTCCCGTCTTGAGAAAGAAGATCATAAGAAGGTATTCCACAGAACAGTGTATAAACGAGAAAGAGTGTATAAACGAGAAAGAGTGTATAACGAGAAAGAGTGTATAACGAGAAAGAGTGTATAACGAGAAAGAGTGTATAACGAGAAAGAGTGTATAACGAGAAAGAGTGTATAACGAGAAAGAGTGTATAACGAGGAAGTCCACCCCAGGAGGATAGCTAGAGAGCTAGCACGAAAGAAGCCTACTTTTGATACTTTCGTGAAGAGGGCACGACAAATGTGGACAGAACTGATGGATAAGACACTAGGAAAGGTAAAAAGAAATGAGAGAGAGGATAAGGAGGCTGTGAGAAAGGAGAATCTTCTGGAGAGGGATGTGTAAACTTATGGTGGCAGCCTGGACTTGATTTTTTTTCTTCCCTTCATTGAGCCAGATCTAATTAGTGTAAGATAGATAGGATAGAGACACTTCCTAGATTTCATACAATAATAAATCTCCACTCTCTAAAACACGTATTATAATAACCACTCCTGAGAATCTTTCCTTTTAAAAATAATTCTATTTCTTATTTGCAACTCTATAGAAAAACCCCACAAAACAACCAAGTACAAATTCGGCACAAAGATCCTATCAACAAAAACCACATAGCATTCCCGAGGTTCTTTGTGTCGACACGACTCACTTAAAAACTTCACTTCAAGTTACTTAAAAACAATAGAGTATTTTCTAAACATTAATAAACTAGGCACAATTGCAAGTAAAAGAGCTAAGCAAAGAAAGATTTCTCCTACTTAGAGATTTACGAAGAATACTTATTGCTGACTTGCAACATGAAAATCAACAACTAGAACAGGATTCTTCACACATTAAAAAGCACATCATACATGAAAGAGAATATTAATCGAAAATAATTATCCATTGCCACCCTTCAAAGTGCCGTGTATCAAATTCTCTCTCACTTTCTCTCTCTACTTCTGCTTGCACTCCATCTACACCAAATCTACATCAACAACCTACATCTGGGAATCCTCATTATCACCAACCTATGAACAACCCTCTCAAATCCTATATACCTCATCTCTAACCTCACATGAAAGCTGAGCAGAAAAATCATGCCATATTCCATGAACTCCCACGTACCCCTTCCATTCGAAAATCTCAACCACAGTGGAAAATAAAATTCAAGTGAAATGCAACTGAATGCATTCAGCTTATGCTTGCTTCTTTTAAAATTATGACGAAGAGTATCCCATCCATCCATCATGACCGCACCCAAATGCAGCGACCACCAAGCAGTAAATATCGCGATGAATATTCATCAAAGAAAGTTTCCCCGCCCAACGCCTAACATGATGAACAAGCCCTCAAAAACACATCGCCAGTATTTACTCAGAGACGAAACCCTAAATGGTCACCACTACACTGCTGTCGATTCTCGTAACCCACTGGGGCCTTTCTGCCTCCTGCTCAGTAACGTCGCACCGTCGAGGTTCAATTCGAATGCACCCTTCCTATTTCGTACTTGTTGTTTCGCGGCGGCCGTAACGGCGGCGCTATGTTGACCATACCCCTTCTGCGGTGGCGCTCTTGCAGAATTCAAGTTGGTATTCTTCAGACCTTGCTCGACTTGATGCACGTCGGCGTCTCTTGCTTTAGGTATTTTGGTGGGGATGGCGTTCTCTTCCTCATATTCTTCTTCCTCAAAGTCATCACCGTCAATTGGGTTCAAGCCATTCATAGCTGCAGCACCACGATAGCCTTGCTTGAAATTCTTGCGGCGTTTGCCCTCTTCTTCTTGTCTGTGAACTGCATATCCCACGTCGAACACCTCTCGCAAGTTAACGGCCCCGGGGCTTCGGAAATCCATTCGCTTGCCAGCACCAGGACTCTCCAAAAGGTCAGGTTTGAAGACTCTTAACGGTGCATTAGGACCTAATTGCCTCTCGCGTTCGACAGCAGGAGTTGCCAGAGGCGGTGCGTCATGGGCGGCATATGTTGGCTCCTCAGTTCCCCGAATCCATGGATGTGCTAAGAACTGTTTGATGTCATAACGCTTGACAGGGTCGACCGTTAATAGATGAGAAACCAAATCTTGGGCGGGTTTCGAAATATCATCCCACCACGGTGACAGGAAGGTGTATTGACCTCTCGCGACTTTTTCGGTAAGGACTTGGATACTCTCGTCATAGAAAGGAGGGAAACCGCAGAGTAACGTGTATAATACACAACCCATAGCCCACATATCGACACTTTTAGAATACCGCTCATCTTTCACGATCTCTGGTGCTGTATACCCGACGGTTCCACATGGCGTCATCGTCGATTTATCCCAAACAACCTTGCTTAGACCAAAATCGGCGATCTTGATCTTGCCTATTCCTCCAGCGCCAACACCTTTGATGAACCCGCCCTCATCCACTTTATCTTCATCTTCTGCAGACTTCGGTTTCGGATTCTTAGTTGGAATGAATGGAATTGGTGAAAATAACAGGTTTTCGGGTTTGATATCTCTGCAACGACGTCAGTGAGGTCATTTATGAACATCCGAGTCTGACATACCTGTGGACTACGCCTTGTTCCTCATGCAGATATTCTAAAGCCTCCGCAACCTGAGTGATGACATGCCTAGAAAGGTCCTCGCTGAAATATGTGAGACGAACGATCTGATGGAATAATTCTCCACCTGGGGCTAGTTCCAAGATGATGTAGTAATACTGCCGCGATTCTGAAAAGTCGACGAGTTTGACAATGTTGGGGTGATCTAATTGACGCATAATCTGGACTTCCTTCAAGATATTTGCTCTCTGTTATGAATGGCAAGTCAGTAAGCATGTTCACAATATATAACTTAACTAGTGTCAAACACGACATCCAATGGAAAAGAAAAGCTTGACAAGAGAAAAAGTATTGCGCACCTCCACAACCTTTGGTTGCTTCTTGAAGTCCGGATGAAGGGCCGCGTCTCCCTAGGTTTTGACGCATGTTGGCAAAGATTCAAAGACAAACCCAGGGGAGAGATAAGGAAAGGCTCAGCTTTCTGCCAATACTCACCTGGTTCGAGTTCATCTCGAATTTGCGGACGACCTTAATAGCAACCTCGCCAGCAGCTCCGTCCAGATCTCGGGCTCTGTAAACATTGCTGAAAGCTCCATCGCCCATCTTCTCTAACAATTCCCATCGCTCAAGACCGGGGTATTTCGGTAGCTTCCCTTTGCTCGCATTCTCTTCTTGTACCATACGTTTTAATTCTTCTGTATCGGCCTTTTTGCTCTTGCCAACTTTTTGGTTCTGGCCCGCCGCATTGGCCGCGACGTTTCCGGCTTGTGCAGCCCGATTTCTGGCGTCGGCATCACCAACTGGGTATGCGTTTTCGTGGTGGGCGTGGTGGGCGTGGTGAGCCATGTTTGGGTCTGTTACTGTGTAGTGATTTTGTGCAGGTTGGGGAGCATAATCGTAGTTGCGGGCTTGCTGGGTTGCGTGTACCGGTTCTCGCGATACATGAGTAGTCGGGTCGTCGTGGGGTTGTGCAGTTCGCCCTTGTTTTCCTAAGTGATTGTCAGCATTAAAATGATGCAGGGTAGAGTTCCGCTCAGCCTCGTAAAACAAGCGAGTTGAGTTGATTCAGTTGGGTGGACGAACCGTGGCGTATGAGGTTTTTGATAGACTGCGACAGAGACATAATTAGAGAAGTTTTTGAGGAGTGTGGTTAGGTGCGCGAGACAAGAAGGCAGGTACACTCCGCGCTGACAGTGAAACGAATGAAGAGAAAGGTGCAGCGCAGGTCGAGGGAGTAGGTAGCGGCGAGGGGAACAGTGCTACAGGGTAAGCGAAAAGGGTAAAAGTCCTGGCAATCGATAAAAGAAGGTAGTGGGGCAGCTTCCGAGACTACTGACGAGCAGCACACTTGATGCCGCAATAGGACTGAATCAACGGGTGCGGATCGGCGGTGATGCAAATCGACGATGCAACACGCCGGGAGGATTTAGGAAGCAAATATAGTCATAAGCCGCAAGTTTCAACCGCCAGTTACAGGACGAAGACGAAAGCATCCAGCTCGCGGAAGATATGGAAGACTCCCCAGGAAACCCATTATCAATCAGCGCGTGGCTGACCAGCCGCACACAACGTCATCGCTCTCCAAGCGAACATTCTTGGGACATGACTTGCTCGAACTTCGCGAAAAGACACAAGACGACCCCGGACGAGCTGGAATTGCCTAGTATCCCGCAGACATCCCGCAAGAAGCGCACAAAGCAAACAGATAGGCATAAGCATGATGTTGGCCTGCCTGGGAACTCGACAGCGACAACAACAGCGACCACTCGAGATTGGCGAGTGCAAGCCAGCTGGCTGCGCAGGGCGACTTTTGCAGTTGCAGTCTTCAAAGGCTCACAGGCTAATGCTTGTTCTCTCCGACTTCTCCACCATTTGAAGTGCGAGCCTCAAACGCACCCTTATCACTTGTCAGGGGCTGGGATGCACAATGATGACTGAAAGTTCTGGCCAGCAATGCCAGTGCCAGGCGTTGTCCCAGGCGTCCGAGGGCTGGAGCTGGAGCTGGAGGAAGAAACAAGTTGTCGTATACTTCTGCACTACAGCGAACAGACTGCACTGTGACTTCATCCACCCAAAACGTTCAACTTTGCAAGGGGAGGGCGCTCGTAAGGAGGAGGATTGTTGACGTGGGTAAAACTTACAGAGAACATGGTGGTTATGCAGGGCTACGATCAGTCGAGCAAGCCGATAGGTCTCCTCCTTCTCCCGCTCCGTTGAAGATCAGATTATCTAGTTGTGATCTGTGGGTTTGACTCTTTGCGGCTGAAGATTATCCAGGTAGGTTCGTGGGATCGAGGAGGGTGTTGCTGCTGTAAGGTTGCTTCCGCAGAACTTTGGTACAGGATGAAGATCTTGAAAAGAACTGGAAAGAATCTTTGGAAATAAGACGATGCTGAAGGAACAAAATGCATTTTACTTGGCGTTATTCCTGGTTTATAAGAAGTACGTCTGAATCATTTCTCTCGCCGCAAGCGGGTATTCCGGCCTCTGCTTGTTTTCCCTTAGCGGCCTGCTTCAGGCCTCCCATAGTTCCGACTGGCCTCCACTCAGCAGCTCAAATTTCTCTTCGAGCATACGGCCTTCTGCAGCACCACAGAGCCACGTTGGTTGAAATGACCTATGATGTGGCTGCAGATCAGTTGTGACTAGGTTTCGGAAGTTCTGCCAACCATCGTCACTTCAGAAGTTAAGAACTATGCCACGGCTGCTTCAAATCATTCCAAGAAACTTCAATTTCTTCGGCAAAGCATGCCAGTCTCGCTTCTCCGTAGAGAATTCTCCGGAGACGACAAGAAGAACGGAGAAAAACTCGTCACGGAGCTAGAAAAAGATTTGTTTGCCTCGATTTCACCATCATCACAAACGGACTGAAACTCCCAAACCTGCTAATAAATTGTTCTAGTCAAGACCTCACCACCATGATTCTATATACAAGTAATCATTAAATGCAGCTGCTAAGTGATAATTCGTTACTCATGGCATATCATAAGTTTTCTACGTCACTTCGGACAAGGGGGGCTCTCCGCAAACAGGGGGCCGCAGTGTCGCAGCGTCTAAAAGGTCCCTGGGAAATTTAGCGGCAGCCCTCTGCGTCATGCCCAGGTGGTCCTGCGTCAATCTTGCAGTTCACGTGCTCTAACAGCATCATCTCAGATCCGGGCCCAAACTCCAATTGCCATATCTAACCAGGGAAAGAAAGGTCTTTGTCAACTAAGAGAATTCTAGACGTTTTTAGACTATCCCCCCACGAGATTTGGGGAATTTGAAATCTCGGGTCCGCACTCATTTTCGCATCTCATCGGTGGGTTTCGGAGCTTTCTGCCCGTAGCAAGCGGTGCGGCGGCGCCCATTAACTCGGGTCCCGAGACGACCACTCGTCATATTGGCAGCCTCGCCGTAAACTCAACTTGATCTTGCCGGCAAGGCTGAGGGTCTTCTGCTTGGCTTTGAGACTTATACTCTATGCAAGACTGCCGTTTGAAGTGTTACAACGAATAATATCTGATCGGTGTGAATGCAGAAGCTCAGGGACTTACACAAACTTTTATGTGGGTACTACTCTACCCAGTAGCCAGACTGCCATTACAAATGTTACTCCATAAGTACCTAGGCAGGACAAGTGTCTTCCAAAAATAACGGTGTTGTACCTGTACTTCTGTTTGAACAGCTACCCTGTACTCCGAGTTCCATATCGTTTATTAGTATCTTGCATACCGCAATTAGTTGTGACTACAACTCAATTCTTCACTTGCGATATATCGCTGTAGGATCTCCAATTTTTCTTTGGATGCCCATCTTTATTACTGACCAAGAAATGCAGAAATGCAAAGATTCAAGGGTGACTTACCCCTCGTTTCCCCGCCCTTAACCCTTCTACTATTATTTTTCTTACCCCTCTCTTTGATAGCGCAAAGACTGCTTGCAGCAGCAAAGTCAAAAGGTAGCAAACAGAAGAAAATATATAAGTTGGAATAGAATGAGATTGCTTCTCAAGAATGATAAGACCATCCCGTCATTAGGAGGTGACCCATGAAGCTAGACAAGAAATAGACGCATGTATGCATCGATTGGCCGCAAGCAAAAACGCCCCTTGTGACACCCAAACGCTCAAAGCACCAAAAGCATCCTCACTATCATCATTGAAACTACACAAAACTCGTCAGATGAGACCTGCTCTCGCCGCCTCGCCGCCTCCGTCACCGAGTACTTCCTCCACCGTGGCCTTTCCCTTGCCAATTCCACCTTCTCCGACTCCCATTCTTCGCGCGACATATCGTTGCGCAACTACTCCTACTCCTAGAGTTAAGATCTCTTCTACCCATTCGGCAACCCATTCTCGTG
The DNA here is from genome assembly GCA_013054445.1 of Cudoniella acicularis. Lineage (NCBI taxonomy): Eukaryota > Fungi > Ascomycota > Leotiomycetes > Helotiales > Helotiaceae > Cudoniella > Cudoniella acicularis. Next base: position 17,469 of record JAAMPI010000490.1, read on the forward strand.
GATCGACACCGCCACTTTCGATGATTTCTGCGATTTCTTCAGGGAGATTGGGGCCTTGGTATTGGTCACCTTCACGACCGAAGAAGCTAGTCTTCTGGTGAGTAGGTGATGTAGAAGATGCGGGTGTAAGTGGAGAGGGTGCGTCGAGCCATTTGATCCATTTGGAAGGAACAGGTTGTGAAATGGTGTGGAAGGTGATTGTGTGGACAGGATCGTGTAGATAAATGGCGAAGGAAATCAATTCATCTGCGGTGGCGCTCTCATCAACAGCACTCGCTTCCTCATTCTCCTTTGTTGAGCCCTGGAAGAGCTCTTGTTGGTCTTCGTGAGAGATCGCTTGTACAGCGAGGAAGATATCGCTGCTTCGTACTGGATTCGATTCGCTGAGATTCTCGGTCGCTCGTTGTGCTGCGAGTTCCAACCCACCATGCGAATTGAAGTACTCGGTCGCGTATGCTTCGGCGCTCACTCGTACGAGCTTTGTGCCTTCGATAAGACCTTTGACGGATCCTAGATCGCGATGCTCGTTGCTTTGTCTCCACCATGGACCATCGCTCCATCCACCGCTTCCACCTGTATAGCCAGCTTCTGAATTGCGTCGTGCTGTAGATTCGTGACCTCGCTGAATGACTAGTAGATCCCCGCCTTCGACCTGAGCCATTACCCGCGAAAATGTGGAGTAGATAAGGGGATCAAGGGAGGGGTAGCCGATAAAGTCATGAGTTATGTGAATTTGTAGTCTTTCGTGAGATGAAATCGGAGGTGCAAGGGTGTGGAGGATATTGGTAAACGTTGGTAGTGCTCGCGATCGTAGTTCACCACCTTACATGATTAGCGGAAGGAATTGGATCTTGTAACCTGTCAACTTACCAAAGCCTGCCAAGACACCGACATTTCCCTTCACTTGTTCCGCCCATCGCTTAGCTTCTTCGTTCTGTTGAATTTCTTTGACGGCAGCTTCAGCAGTCTTGACGGCGGCGGTGGCTGTTGCGAAAACACTTCCCCACCACCCTCCACTTGCCGCAGGTGCCTCAGCAGCTTTCTCTGCTACCTGAGCAACTGGAGTTTTCTTTTCTGCTTCCTGAAGATCACTACTTGTAGCTGAAGGAGTGAAGCTTGTGTGAAACGATCGGGTACTTTCTGCTGATTTTCGGGGAGCCGATGCCTTCTCCTCGCTAGTTCGCGAGGAAGCTGGTGGAGGGGTTCCAGTCGGGGCACGCTTCACTTGCTGAACGCGAGGAGTATGGGGTCTGCTCGGAGGTTGAGCCCCAAGGTTTTCGAGTTCGGTTAGTAAGTCCTGCTCTGACTGAGACGAAGCTGTTTTTGCTGTCTTCGAAGCTCCCTTGGAAGTAGCCTGAGCTTTGGCATCATCTTCGCCAAGCCCCTCCAAAAGGGCGTTCAGATCATCATCTGTTGGGGCTGCTTTTGACTTCTTCGTGGCCATAATGACTTCGGGAATGAGGCAGACCTGCAATAATATTGTGGATTGGCTTATGCAGAAGTATAATGCAAGTGTTCTATTGTCGTTGATCTGGAGCTTCAACTCGTTTCGGCACTAGTGCCAGGGCCTCTTCTTTGATTGGTTGTGTGGCTGAACGTTGCCGAAGACAGCTTAGCCACAACCTGGGCTGCGGCGCTGAGAGAATCTATTCACAACTTGAACCACAATATTAAGGATATAGCCATTCCCTTTGAGGCGATTGACGCCAATTAATGCGTCCTTATAGTCCTTCGAAAATCTTTTCCGATATTGACGACTGCTTCTTTCTCACTCTTTTCTCCTTTTCCCAGCCTCAACTTACAAACTCTTTCCCTCAACTGGCGTCGTGAGACAGTCCACAAAACTGTGTCCAAGTCCTTTCAAAAGACCAACACAACACAACTCTCTCGATCGTCTTTACGATCATCATCATCTCTCGAAACTCAGCTTCCTCGCGCTAGAATATGGCGAGAACCAAATCGCAAGTCGTCACGGCACGTGAATCGCCAGAAGCTGTGAGGCCCAGGGCAGCCCCGGCAGTAATTTCGAACCACTTCAAGCAGACATCCGGATCAGTTACTTCCTCAGCTGCCTCATCGACCTGTCCTCACTGCAATTCTGTATTCTCAGACCTACCTCCGAAGGTACGTTCTTCGTTCTTCTTCTCCTCCTTAATTCTGGCCTCCTTTACTGAGTTAATGCAGGATTTCCGTCATCACGTGGCTTCATGCACCCGTCCAAGTACTGCGACGGATGATGACAGTTCTGACAGTTCGTTGACTCCGCCACCGGATTCTCCGTCGATAGCGAATTGTCACACAATTACTGTTGATGCCAATCCGATCGAAGATGAAGTGCCTGCCAAGATTGAGCCGGGCACCGTCAAAGACCTCGCTCTTAACGATGTCACTATTATTCGAGAGGTTGACAGACCCATTCGTCCTTATATTAATCCTGACACTCAATTCGAGTACTACGACAAACAGGACGATCGAGAAGGGTCTGTCGCGACTCGAAGAAATTCAGAAGAGCCTGAAGAATCAAAATCTTCAACAAATGGCGTTCCCGAAACCTCCAGTGAGGAAAAGGGCGAAATAAAAATCCGCCATCCTTTCGCAAAATTCACTCCAATCGAAATATTTGATGACTATCTCGCAAATCCCGAGGAAATGCCCTATGAAGAGCTCTATCGTCGTACAGACAAGGTTGCAAGTGTCCTCGTCGATTATCAAAAAGAATGGGACACTATTGAGAAAGAAGTCAATGCTCATGAGTCATGGGTCAAGGCGCAGAACAAGAAAGCAACCGAGGCAGCCAAAATAACTGAGGAAGAGAAATCTAAGATTGAGGATCAGAAATATCTTGAGCTCAACGCGACTTACAAGGCTGAGATCAAGCTCAGCAGAGGTGATTGGGACAGATTTTTGGAGAATGTCGAGGCAGAAAATCCCAACGACCCTGATCTTCTTGATCGCCTCAGAGCTCTTCGTCTTCCAAATTTCATGACTGCGATTCACAAACGACAGAAGGCACGAGAACCCGAAACGGCCATCAAATTGGTTGATCGACCATTGATGGCAGAGAGAATTACCAAAGAAGAACTGGCTCTCGACAAACGCAAGCGGGGAAGGCTCATTGACCAAATCACGTTCGAAGACATGAAACATGCTGATATCTATGGGTTCAATTATTCTTCGCAGCCACATCATGTTGGCAATCAACCACAACCAACTTTTAACGGGAAGACCAAGGGGCGAGGGGAAGTTAATGATGAAGGGCGCAGCCGCAGTCAGAGAACCAAGATTCATAGATCATATGATGCCGACAAAAGCGTAACTCCAGAGAGCGAGTCGGATGAACTCCCTGCCAAGCGCATTCGGAAGCCAAGAAATCTCGATGCAGGCATAGATTCCCAGCCACGGCCCCGCACTCCTCTCGTAAGCCGGGGTGGTACTCCAGCTGTGAGGACCTTTCCATCAGGCAAGCGTGTTGGGCGACCACCGGCGAAGTCCAAGCTGAAAGATGTTCAACTCCCTCCGGCGTCCACAAGCCCTGCATTGGAAAATGGTACTGTGCCACGAATGCTAGCTCCTAAGGAGGAAGAGCAGTTGCATGATGCTGCAGAGCTTCTTGTCAAGCAGACTCGACGAACTCGGACGCAATCTATTGGGGGCGATTCATCGGATGCTACCTCAGCAGCCTCATCTCGACCTTCAACGTCATCCTCAAATGACCACGGACCAAAGAGAAAGAACAGAGGCTCCCAGAATACTGATCCTGAGACCTTGGTTGTCAAATCCGCTCCTCTTGTTCAACATGCTCCTATTCTACCTCCCCTGGCACCAGCCCCCAAAATCAGAAAGCGAAAAAAAAAAGGAGGAAGAAATTAATGAGTCACTTCTGAATCCTGAGGAGGTTGAAGCTATTCGGAAGAAGAGAACAAAATCCGCCAGGCTTTCTGAGAGTTTGCGAAAGCGTTAGGAGAAGGGCGAAATGACTGGAGCTATGAAGACGAGAAAGGCTACCAACGCCGCAGAGAAAGCAAAGAAAGCTGCCGAGCAAGCTGCTGCTGTCGCTACTGCTCGTAGGATGCCTCTTGAGCCAGGGCCAGGAGAGTATTATCGAAGACCTTGAGGGAGGTTCATGTCATTGGCGGCCAATTGGATAATTGCAAGCACGCGGCGTCATATAGGAGCGTTTTCATGAATATAGGGCGCCTTGGGAAGAAACTGTTTATAGAGGAGTTCGTTGTTTTGTTAGTTTTGAAGAGGGGCGGTGAAACGGCAGAGAGCAATCGACCTACTTATACCCGATTATCTCACAGACATCTGTCTACCGAGACCCTGAATCGATATTGTATTGACTTTGAATTCGATACTGTAAGGGCTCTCTCGCGCGTCGAGTAACCTTGACTAAAGATAAGCAGGATCCGGGCTATTTGTTGGTAAAAAGATGGGTGCCAGAATACGAACTAGACTTTTTGTGGTCGCATACGAGGGAAATACGTGAGAAGCGGGAGTCTGCAACAGCAGCAACACCAATATCAATAGCGGACAAGGGAATGACCACCACTCATACTCGGGATGATCGCGAAATCGAGAACGCGGGGGGAGAGTCAGAGTGGAAGCGAAAGAGGGTCTATGAGCGGGACAAAGTTAGTATAGAACTTCTGAATAAAATTCATGAAGCCATTGCCGAGTCCGAACACCGGCAGATACGGTTACAGAGATCGCTGGATGAGATGAAAGCTGCCGAGGGACAAGCCAGTTTGGAGAGGGAAGACTGGAATTTGGAGGTAGCAAGGAAGGAGCTTCAAGCATATAACGCGGAAGAGGATCGCTGGGAATATGAGGCTCAATACAGGGATATTATGGAAATGCAGAAGCTGGTGGAGGAAATAGCCCGTTTGGAGAGGAAAGACTCAGATTTAAAGAACGAGGTAGCAAAGAAGGAGCTTCAAGCATATTAAGCTAAATGGGAACACCGGGAAAAGGAGGCTCACACCAGGGATGTGAGGGAGATAGAGAGACTGCTGGAGGAGACGACCCATTTTAGAAAGGGAAGACTCGGATTGAAAACAGAGCAGCTTATGTAGCTGCGGCTCTGCGAGGGGGTCCAAGATCATCAATATGTCGGAAAGGCCGCGAAGGAGGAAAGGAGAGGCAGCGGGACACGAGATGCCAAATCCGAAGGTTCCTGGAAGAGGACTTGGGCAAGTCCGGTTTACGATAAATTGCTGTAGTGCTCAAAAAGGCATGACCCCGAGTTCTCGGCTGGGATCCTAGATGTTGATTCGACAAGGGCCTCGAGTTGATAATGAATCCTACTACCGACGATAGAGAAGTTGACGTGAGGAAATCAAACACTTCTTATGATACTATGTGTTTTTCGTATGCTACGTAAAAGAAATAATCAAGCGTCCACCTTTAGTTTTATTCATCTAGTTAAAAAGATATATAATGTAAACCTTTTTTGTTACGTTTGTGGGTACTGGCCCTCTCTCCCCCCTTTCTCAATCGCTTAACCCCCTGCACTTAATCCGGACCAAGGCATCATATTCGTTGCTCCAAAATCACATTATAAACTTCCGACCAATTACGGAGTCCTTTTAGATACTTCAAATTCTTATTGGTTTCAAATCTATACATAAGGATGTAGCAAATGTTCTTATCCCCTCACAAAAGATCACTTGACCAACCATCGAAGAAACGACCAAAAAACACCGGCTCGACAGGCTTACAAAATATACACGAATCGAGCCCTCCTTTCCTCTTTCCCCCTTTCTCTCACCCACTCACCCACTCAACTAACCTCGACCTCCCAAGCCCCTCACAAACACTGCGAATAATAATCATTCTGCACCTGACACGCCGCCCCCTCAGCACAACTCGTAGCGCCCGTATACGTAACCCCACCACACTGCCCATACTTAGCCACCGTCCCCGCCGTAGCACCATTCTCAACCTTCGAAGCGGAAGCGGAAGGCGAAGCCACAGTTTGCAACGTGGTCTTCGATTTGCATGCTGATTTTGTTGCTGATGCCAAGACCGGAGCATTGGAGATAGCAACAGACGAAGATGAGGGTAGTGCGACTACGGCGTCGGTTGAGATGGGGGTGATGGAGGAGCTTGCAGCAGCTGAGGAAACAGGTGTGGTAGAGTTGGAGGAAGAGCCAGAGGATGCGCCGCTCCAGACTGCGGGGCCGGGGATCGTGTAGGAGGTGAAGCTGCCGTAGAGATTGAACACTACGCCGGGGTCGGTGTAGGAGTATGCGCCTGGGATGGATACACCTGCTGGGAGGGTCTATTCCTTTCATCAGTTCAAAAACTTCTTGGATCGTGGTGTTTTCACGCAAAAGTGAAAAGGGGAACGCACGGTACTTCCACTCCCAGTAACAGTAACCTGCACACACTCCATATAAAACTGCGCACCTCTCGCAGAATTCACATTATACCCCGTATCAGCCTCATGTAGTGCGATAATTTCTCCTCGGAGCAAATAATCGCCTGCAGCAAGTGTAGACGGCAGCGTAACTGAATGCTTTCCCTTGTTTGTGATCAAGGTGTCAACTGCCCATGTGGAACCGGTGTATCCATCTTCGGCGAGTTTGACCCAGACGTCGCCTGCGCCGTTTGAGGAGGTGGGAGCGATGTAGACTAGGACGGGTCCTTTGTGGGACTGTGTGAATGGGGGGTTAGATATTTGTATGATACGTAATTGGTGAGATGAGAATTATTGAGGGAATTTGAGGGAATTTTTGTCCTTACTGATGCAATAATATCGTCTGATGCGGAGTTGGTATCGTGGTGCCATTCGAATGTTATCTAGTTCGCAGATCAATTAGTTCTAACACGTCAAATAAATGGGAGAGTGAACGAACCTTATCACCAGCCGCCACAGTGACTGTTTTGGTAGTAGCAACATTGTTGACATTGCAGGTCATGTCGGACGAAGTGATGTCTTTCACGGGGTTATTGTTTGGAGGCGACCGGATATATCCAGAAGCAGAGTTCCCAATACCTTGGTCGATATCGTTGACGTAGATGTTCCAGATGGTTGTGTGGGCATTTGCTACAAACGCTAGGGCAGCAACAACGAGGAATGTTGAGTATCTCATCTTGAAGGCAGGTTAAAAGGTTCCAGTAGCTCGAATGTGAGGGGAGGATCTTTGCAGGGAAGAAGTGAACAGAAGTCTAGAAAAATCTGAGTTTCGGAATCGAAAAGAACGGCAAGTTGAAAAGAACGGCAAGTTAAAAAGAACAGGCAAGGAATGAATGAACGGCTGGCGCAAAGCGATAACGAAAGAAAAAAAACGGTCCAACGGATGCATGCTGCATCTTTATATATTTATCTGTGCCACACCTAGGCAAATATAACAGCGCGCATAAAAAATAAATTCCACAATAAATCATTGTGCCTTCGTACCAATCACTCAGCACGGTGCCGAAATAAATTTGTTTATCCCCCCGAAACAAATACCAAGAAATATTAATCTATCGACAGGTCACTTCGTTGTTGAGAATATATCCGCCAAGAGAAGACGTGTGTTTGGAGTTTTAAATTTTTGCGCCACGCCGAGAGTTTTTTTGTTTGGATTGAGAGAGAGGCAGGGCTCGGCGGTAATTTATTCCTTGCTTCCCACGAGATTGCGGGGTTGTAAAGGGGTGGATTAATGTATTCCCCTGCCAGTCATCCGAAGTTTAAAACTTGTGAAACATGGGATTGGGAAGCCCCGCATTCTTTCATTGGGGGGTTGATGAAACGTACCTGCCAAGAGACGGTGATGAGCTCGAGGCCCGAGGAGTAGGATTGTGCTAAGTGGCCAAGCAAATGGAGGGTTCTTGATAGATTATGTAACCCAATACTTTCTTCAGACATAGTCTTTCAATATCAGACGGCCAGGTCAGGAGATGGAATAGTAAGACAATGCAAAATATTTCTTTTCTAAATTTTGGTAGATGAGAGATCCTTTTCACTTGATTTGTTACTGGTATCATAGGGTGAAAAAATCGGGAACTCATGCGTGACAGTTGAGATTTGATTAGTAAATCAGCTAAGGAGAACCGTAATATTTTGATTGAACCGAGGAAATTCTGCCCCGCAATACCTCAAGCGAAAACATCAGAGGCATATCGATCACTTCTGATACTCTGAAACCAGCTCTCGACCTCTTCATCCGCTTTCTCCTCGCCATTTGAGGCCGCAGCATCCTCGAAGATCTTCTTGGTCATAGCCGCAACCCCTTCACCCACGGAGCTCGAGCCACAAACATACAACTTCGCACCATCGTCCTTGAAAACCTTCCTCATCTGTTCTCGTTCTTCCCAAAGGCGGTCTTGCACGTGACGGCACCCTTTGCTGTCTTCTTTGCATTTGGAAAAGGCGTAGAAGAGCTTGATCACGCCGTCTTTCTCCCATTGATCGAGCTCCTCAGCGAACAGTCTGTCTTTTTCGGAGTGGCCGCATCCGATGAACAGATATGCTGGTGCGAGCTTTCGTCCTGCCTTCGTCTGAATAGCTCGCTCCTGCACAAAGCCCCGGAATGGCGCCAGTCCAGTTCCAGCGCAGAGCATGATGACTGGTGTGTTTTCAATGTCGCTCGGTGGGTGGAAGTGACCATGGCTTGGCTTCACTGCCACGTGGATTCGGTCACCCTCTTCCACGTTGCAAAGATAATTGGAAGCAACACCGAGGAAACGTTTGTGATCAGCAGCTTTAGAGGGAGTGTCGAGAACGGCCCAGGTTATGGTAGCCGTGGTTGGGTCGGCGAGTGGAGAGGATGAAATCGAGTATTGACGAATGCGCATTGGTGGAAGCATGGCCAGGAAATCTCCCAAAGTTAAGGCTGCCGATGGGTACTCTTCGAGTATGTCCAGTGGCGAGCGGCGCTTAAGTTGCACCTCCTTCTCGAAGTTTTTACCGGCAAGATCCAAGACTTTTGCTTTCTCGGTCTCGTCAGTGCAGCTGCTTGCAATCTTCAAAATGTTCTGTTTCAGTTAGCATAAAACGTTTCTATGACAAAACTTTGGAGAATTTACCCTTTTGGTGGCAGGCTGACTCAACTCGACATAAGCACCTAGCACATCCATCGCAGAAATCGGATGACCGGTCGGCAAGGTTGTGTTGGCTCCGGCTTTGATGGTCAGCATCGCATCCCATGGGAGGTTGGCCCACTTTAGAACCCTTTGAATGTTCTTTCGGTTGTTGATGGGCAAGACAGCAAGATAGTCCCCGACTTTGTACTCCATCCCGGTTGGCAATTTCAATACAATGTGTCGTTTCTCTGGCTCGCCCTCAGCTGTCAACAATTTGTTGCTCAAAATGACAGCCTCTTTGACATCCTGGCGAAGGGTTGAACGGCGGGAATCAGTATCAACCTCGACATCAATTCCAGCTTCCTCCTCGGGTTCGTCTGTTCCACCTAGAGCAGGCCAGAGCTTCTCATCTTGCCACTTATCGAAGTCGCCGAAAATATCTCCTGCGGCAACATCTCCGAGACCGATTTCGGCAATTGGAGTGGCTCCGTTTTCTTGAAAGCCTTTGTGAAGGAGTTTGGGTATGCGGTGGAAGGTAGATACCCAGTCATCTATTATAATTGAGCATTGGTTTGGTGGAGTCTTGGGTCACACTTACGATTGCCGCAACCGAAAGTTGCATACTTCACTCCTCCAAGCTTTTTGGAGCCTGGCAGCTTTTCCACCCACTCCACGAAGTGAGCAGCATTGTCAGGAGGCTGACCTTCATAACTTGAACTGATGAGAATAATCGGTTGATCCTGGGGAATTTTGTCCACGGCAGAATCGAGTGTGTCTACCTTGGCTTCAAATCCATGGCCCGCGGCTACGCGAGCAAGTGACTGGGATAAAGCCTCGCAAGTACCCGAATTGGAACCATAAAGAATAGTCATGGGCTTCTTCGATTTTGACGCGGTTGCTGCGGCCAAGATCTTCTTGTCTTTTTCAGAGCTCTTACCACCTTCTGATCTCGCCACGTAAAGACGCTTCTCAAGCTGAACAGGATCAATGTGATCTCGAAGTGCTGCATGCATGAAGAAGTCTTTTGGTTTGATCGTCAAAGTCGATTTAATTTGAAGTTGGTAGCCGGGATCATCAAGCCTGAAGTTAAAATTCTGTAAGAGGAGCGATGTGGCAAGGATAGCTTCTTGCCAGGCAAAGGGACGACCAATGCATCCACGCATTCCATTTCCAAATGGCTTCCAGGCGTTGTTTGGGAGTTTGCTAAATGGCTCATCCAGCATTCGTTCCGGTTTGAATTGGTCCGCATCATCCCCGTATACGGCAGGGTCTCTGTGGATTTTATTCAGAATGGCAGTAATAGGCATATCCTTTCGGATTTCGTATTTGCCTCCAATAATGACGGGGTTTTCGGTTGAGTCGGGTCTCACTCCCATTGTAAAAGCGGGAATTGTAGATGTGAGTCGTAAAGTTTCCCTCAAACAAGCCTCGATGTATGGAAACTTGGACATGTAGTCGACAGTGATAGGTTTTTCGCCCACAACCTCATCTACTTCTCGCTGAGCAGCTTGGTATGCCGCGGGGTTTTTAAGAAGGTTGTAGAACAAAAACGAGAGAAGTCCAGCTGTAGTTTCATGACCTGGACACTATCAGCATATTCATTTTTTATCCTCCTGAGGACACCAACCTGCAATCAAGAATGTAATCATGTTATTTTGGATGCTTGCATCCGTCAACCCCTCTCCAGTCTTCGGATCCCGTCCGTTGATCATGGCGTTGACCAGATCTTTCTTGTCGCTTGGATGCGCTCTTCGTTCAGCGACGACTTCCTCGGCCACCTTTTGCATCAGGGCAATATCGGCATCATACTTTGACGACATGAAGTAATTGGCGACAGCTGGTCTTCGTGCTCTTCTCCCCGACTCAACCAAAAAGTCTACCATGGCGGCAACAAATGGATGCATTTCATCGTGATAGAAGCTGTTAAACCTGGTATCCATGGCGCACCTAGGAAATGGTCAAAATGAAACACCTGGGATGAAAACAACGGGAAAACATACAGCGCAATGGAATCCAAGGTGAGTTTCGTGAAGTCATCAGTCACGTGGATCTTCTCCTTGGATCCGAAGCGTGCCCATTTCACGACGAGTTGAGACGCGAGATCGTGCATCTCATCAAACATCGACCGAATTGAGAGTGGGCCAAAGGCTAGCAGGAGAATCAGCTGTATTCAATGCAACAAAATGGGTCGTACAGACCTGGGACCAAAACGCGGTGGGCAACCTCCCAATTGTGTTCTCCAGGGTATGCGCTGAAAAGACCATCGTGAATGCCATGTCTGATTTCTTCCAGGGCTGCTGTCACTTTCTTTGTGAATCTTTTCTCGTTGCAGACTTCGTTCATCAGTTCAACATTGGCAATGAAAACCTTGTCGACTCCTCCCAAGCGGAGTTTGAAAATCGGTCCTACGTTTGTTTAGCAAGTCTGTGACATTTCGAGGGTCTTGGTACTTGCCGTAGGTGTCTACCAATCTTGAAAGACTGGCTGCTGAATCGATGGGGTCAATATCATTGATGTTTCCCACGAATGGGAGACCTGGTGGTCCTGGAATTGGTTCCGTCATGGCGTTGTACTACCGGCGGATGATTGGATAGCAGTAGGCGTGGTGTTGAGGGGAATGTGGAGAGCGTGGAGGAAATGTGAAGAAGATGCGTTCTTTCAAGAGATATATATATCTCGAGGATATGAGAGAAGGAGGGGAACGGATGGACCGCCGATGCGTTGCAGGGCTGGCCCAAAAATGCATAATAATCGCATTGCAGTTGGTAGCTCACAGGCTAATTCTGCCGTGGAATGCTGGACTGATGCACAAGGGATGAGTGACGTTGGTATATTTCGTCAGATGGGGGTCGGAAGTCGGGAGTTAGAGCGCTGAAACATACTCTACTTGCTAGTAGTCACGATGCATGTAGGAAAGCGTGAAAGGAGAGGCACGGTGCTTGTGCGGTACTCGAGCTAGGTAGGCCATTATCAGAGCAGCATGGGATCGCTACCCCATACAGTAGGTTTCTGCTACTAGCCTACTGAAAGGATTGAAAGTATAGTAGTCGTACGATAGCTGCACATACAGTAATAAGTACGTCGCCGTGCATGTTAGACGCGCAGGCCGAGAGCCTCGGAGTTAACCCCTGAATTTGCACCTAGCAGCACATCACATCGGCACTTGCAGCGCACTTCGCCGATTCCCTCGCGTAGGATGCCGCATTGAGTGATAATGCCGGGTTTTACCGCCTCTCTCTGCCAGATTCATTCCACCGCCGGGCCAGAGTTTCCCCGCAAGGAAAGCCCGGGATGCCGGGTACGGGAGTCAAGGAAACCTGGAACCGGCGACGCCGGCAGTCAAGCCTCGGCTCGGAGCCTCGGTGCTTTGCTGACGCTGCATTGCGCGTATTTCTGTCACAAGCAATATCAATCTTGCAATGCAAATTGCTCGTCATCATTCATGTATCCAATCTTCCAAAAGCAGGCGACTCCCACTTGAAGTCGCTGTCACAAGTATCCAGCTATGTACAAGAAGCGAAAGAAGACGACAGGCAACGCTACAGCAATCGAGACCTCACGCTCCTGGCATCCCCGCCACCATGTTTGCATACTGGCTCGCGGGATAGCTGAGGCAGTTCTGGCTCTGCTCCAGGTTCCCAAAAGACCCAGCAACTGTCGCGATCAGACTCTGCGAGCCGTTCTTGTCGGCGCTGCTCTCCCAGAACATGGCACCACCAAGACCGTGATTCTGGACGTAGCTGGCTTTCATCGACGCAGCCGCAACATTGTCGTACTGATCAGCTCTTGGGCGACGCTGTCGTAGCTGTACGATGCACCCACCGTTGGATCGAAGGTCTCGACAGCGCCAGCCTTGGGAAGCGCCTTGTAATCCCAGACGCCGTTCTCCCAACTTCCAGAACCGATGCCATTGAAAGGCTGCCCGATGCCAGCCGTTGACTCGAACGAACGACCGTATATCGGGATACCCATCACGATTTTGCTGGCCGTGACGCCGGCGGCGATATAATCGGTGATAGCTCGTTGGGTTGAATATGGGGTGCTGTTTGGGTTTGACGCGCTGGGATAAATGTTGGCATCGTGTCCAGAAAAGTTGCTCCAGGATCCGGCATAGTCGTAGGCCATGAGATGCCACGCATCAAGGTATGGGTCCATGGCAGCCTGCTGCAAGACGCTGTAATGCTCGGGACCGGCTGGAGATGCGATGGTGATTAGGAAGGTACTCGACGGGGCGTATTGTGCTGAGTATGCATTGAGGGCTGATCGCACGGCAGCAAGAAGCAGAACGAAGTTGGCTGCATCGGTGGCGCTTGCAGGATACTCCCAGTCGATGTCGATTCCATCGAGCCCCAGGTCCTTGACGAACGTAACCGAAGTATTAGCAAACTGAGCGCGGGTTGTGGCGGTGCTGGCAGCAGCAGCAAAGTTAGTCGAGTAAGTCCATCCCCCAATGGAAAGGAGAACTTTCATTTGTCGATTATGCTTTTTTAGGATGTATAGTTGCTTGATGCAGCCATACACATTGTTACCGACATCATTCCACGAGTCCGTGGAGTAATGCTTTTGGAGGTCCGCATAAGTGTCGGAGAGGTATCTGCTTTCGTCAGAACTCGATTCGAGTGAATTGAAGCACGCGGATGATCCTTACACGGTGCCGTCAGCTTGGAGATTGGCAAATGCATACAAGACATGTGTCAGCTCAGAAGCAGGAAGTTGTTGGGGTTGAAAGTTTCGACCATAGATGGCCCTGCAGCATGTCAGCTAAAAAGAGTCCCGAGGACGCGTCTAGGGAGTCAGGCTATGTACCAGTTGACAAAGTATGCCGCGTTCTTATATCCAGCAGTTGTTCCTGCAGTCTCAATAGAAGATGGTTTCTCCTCGGCGTGAAAGTCGTTACCAGGGGCCAAGGTCAAATTTGCTACCACTGGGCCTGCTGTTACAGCTGGTTATAAAGTTAGAGCTGGGTTGAAGCCACTTGGGGCTGAGATGCTACCTGGTAAAAGTAGTGCCGGAGCCAGCAAAAGGGAGACGATGCCATAAAACATCATAGATGGGAGAGAAGAAGCACGAAGGAGTGAGCGCTTTCAAATGGAGGGGAATGGTGGAGGAAATGAAGGGAATGAAAGAAAAAAAAGTGAAAAAAAGAATTCCGAAATCAATGTGTTCAGGGTGTTTAAATATTCAGAACCGCGTACGTATGAATCAGCCGCCAGAAACCTAGCTTGTTCAGTTTGGCATTAAGGGATAAAAACATGTGCGCGTTCAAGATAACAACTGCATGCGCAGTCCAGGAAGGAAAATAACGTTACGTCGAATTCCCTACGTCTATCATTTCTCCCCAAGAATTTGCCTCTAAAACATGGGCATTGTAGTAGGAGGATGCAGTCTTACGGTTGGCCACGGAATGTGGTTGGGATATCACGGCGCATGGAGTTTGGCCAAATTTCGGAACAACGTGTGATCCGGATTTGTTGCTCGTGAGCCATTCACCGGAGACCTGGATCAGGTTCTTCGGCCTGAGATTCCCGAATTGTCCATTCCCCCCGTTTGGTCGAATGGGCTCTGCTTCCGAGGATTCCCATGATGGGACGGAGGAGGCTTGGTGGGGAAGCTTGGGGCGATCCAGACACAGAAAGACGGGTGGAACATTGAATATCTTAACCTCCGGCAATTGTACTCAATACATCAAGGCGCGTGAATTGATTCGATACAAATAACGACACTGGGGTTCGCTATTGGCTGGAAGAATGTAGCGTGAGGATAATGCCGTAGCCGCCTCGGAGGGATAAGAGGAGGGGCAGTCGGCCGTCAGCCCCTGTTTCGCTTCATCCCTCCTTTTTTTCAGCCCACCTTCCTTATCCGTCGCTGTCATCCAGAACTTTATCATGACCACCGTCGAGTGCGCTCTCACGAGGGAACCTTTTTCTCGTGAGGTGGATGTGCTATTTGTTACTGGGTTTCTTTTTGTCTGTTGTAACGTTACTCATCGGCCCTGATAATAGTCCCTTATCTTGGTACCTCATTCTTTGGCTCCTGAGTGTGCATATGCAAATAAATCTCCGAGTGGAAAAGTCTCGTGACTCCTCTTATCTCATCTTCATGTATTCGTCGCGGGTCTATCTTATGGCTGTCCTTGCGTCTGTTTCCAGGCCCCGCATCCTTTCCAATGTCTCCAAGTGAGGGGTGGTTATTTTAGCATTAGCTGGTTTACTCGGATAGCATCTCCAGTTCTCCATTTCCTTTAAGAAAGCGCAGAAACAAAGTGATAGAGTGATTAGAATTTAGTCTCTTCGTCTAAAGATCATGCGTATAAGCTGCTTTTCATTATACTGTCTCACTTTCTACTGCTGCAAGTTGCCATGATGCTACTTCTAGAATCGATACAAACCACGGGGCCTGACCCAAGCGCACTCTGAGCGGTTATGCATACTATTACTCAGTTGTCAATAGCATTACATTTACTTCTTCCTATCCCTCGAAATGCTCACTCTACAAGTATATTGATTTTATGTTCTCACTTGAGGGTAATCTTTCCTTGATAGGCGACGCTGATTAACACGTCAGGATCAACACTGTTAGCACAACATTCACAACCTCACATCGTTCCAACTTCCATTCGTATTCGACGCATTAGTCAACTGAATATCCCAAGGTTTTAAAGCGTATTTTTGGGCAGTATCACACTTGGACTTTTCTTGCATGTGCATTGAAAGTGCAGCCATTTTACGAATCCTCTCGGGAATTTGGCGATTCTAGCAGCTAACTGCGGCCTTGTTGCGGCGTCAATTTTAATACTCAACATCTACTTTCGATTCTGAAAACGCCGCGCAGTTTTTGATTTGCTTTTTTTAAAAAAAAAACATAGAATGAAGTCCGACTTTGTTTTCTGTTCTTTGTCAAAGGTCAGGCCTTGGTTATTTATAGATGTTACGCCCAGACTCTTACTCTGGTACGTTAGGGTAAGGGTCTGTTGGTGCAGGGTTTATGTTGGCAGAAAGTCAGGCTGCGCTGGGCAACAAGGGTGGCGTAAGGCTAGTTGCCTCTCTCTCTAAGAATCAGACAAAGACTTAGATTGAAAGCTGTCTAGGTAGAGACTGGTGTGAGCAGCGAGGGAAGCTCGCTGCTCCTAAATAATTCTCAAGCAACAGGCCAAGCCTGTTAGGGAGCTGTGTCCGGTGACTCGCTTGAGACACCGCATCACAGGTGCCATCCCAGGTGCCATCACCACCTGGTCGTCCAGTGTCCTCCTGCCTATAGGTCTTGTGCCATTTGTCTCGGTGCCATTGTCCCGTGGTCAATTGTCTTGTGGTCACTCCTAACCTCGTGGTTCTGCCGTGATTACGTGACCAACCGTGGTCACGTGCTTACAACACTGACATGGCTTGGCAGGTTGTAACAGTAGAGCTCTATTGGCAAGTGCGATCCATGCCTTAATACTAACTAGCTAAGTCCTCTTAGCAGGGTCTATAAGGTCGAAACTTTGCTTTGAGTTGCTTTTGACATTACTTGGCAGAGAAAACTCTCCAAATTTCCTTCCTTCAATCACTGGATCCCTTCTTTTTTGTCACACGTGACTGATATCTGACCGTGTCACATGACTTACGGCCGCAGCCAGCATCAGCATTACCCCGATTGGCGCTGACTTCTTGGATCATAGGATTGTGACACAGGCTTTCTAGTACATCTTGCGCGAGCGCACGACTTCGAGAAACGTCACCAATCTCTTTTTCAACTCCCGGTGGAATTGAAGTCCGCTTTGTCTCTGGATGGGAGCGACCTCCTCTTATATTTCTTCATTTCTTTACCTCTTTTTAGGGTTGCGCAATATACGGCCGTACAGTTGACCGTGGTCGGCGTAAACTGGTACGATAATTGAATCGATCAATTGAATCGAGGGTGTGAGTTCAAGAAGCGAATGCGGTCTTGAAAGTTTGAAACCTCGTTCGAGACTGTACAAAGACATTTCGAATTATATAAGAAGCACTACTAATTACTTTCTAGGAAATCCTCGAGCCATGCAACTCATACAGCAATTTCTACGAACATCAACTTCGATCAAAAATATAATTATCAAGACAGCAATGGCCACAATGACGACAAGTGCCGGGATACTGCCCGTACCAGATAAGGAGATCGAAATTGAAGTTCCGAAGCCAAAAACAAAAGAGTCGATCAGAGATTGGCCCAATGAAGCAGGGGTATTTCTCGTTCAGTCCCCTTAATCACAGATTCAACTAACATCAAAATTCAGTTCCAAACCCTCCATGAAGAACGAGATCCGATTGAGCTCATAGTCACGGGGAAAATTCCAGCCTGGGCAGCTGGGACGCTCTACCGTACTGGCCCCGCATCAAACAAAGTCGCCCGCGGTCCCAACCAGGAAGACTTCAACGTGAGCCATTGGTTTGATGGTTTTGGCCACACCCATCGATTTGAAATTATCGCTCAGGAAGATGGGAGTGCCAAAGTAATGTACAATTCAAGGAGGGCGTGCGACAAACTTATGGAGAGGGTGAAAACAACGGGGAGAACTGGCCTGATCACCTTTGGGCAGAAAATGGATCCATGCATTGGAATATTTGGCAAGGTACATATTCATCATGAAGTTCAAAAAATTCGAGTCAATGCTAACTTCTTGCAGGTCATGTCTGTATTCAACAAAGTGACCAACAAAGACGGATCACTTGCTAATATTGCTGTGACACTGAAACCAAATTATCCTGGCCTGATAACAACCAAACCCGCATCAAACCCAGAATCCGCACCCGGCCATTCCAAACTCCAAACCCTCTGGACAACGACCGACAGCGCAACA
>JAAMPI010000491.1:0-35143 GCA_013054445.1 Cudoniella acicularis
GGGGTCGGATAGAGGCCCTCCACTGGGCCCATCTGAGAGAAGCTTCTTGACATGGATCGTGGAAGGGCATCGGAAATCGGAAACCTTCCCCGGACCCGACGTTCAGTTTGTGGCGTGTGCCCCCACACCATGCGACGCTCAGTGCTCACTGGGCACTGGGCACTGGGCACTGGGCACTGCTCACTCTCTCGGCGAAACTAGGTGTTTCGCGGACGAGCTTCCGTCAAGGCTTGCACTAGAACTAGTTACTAGACTCGTCAGTCCTCAGTCATCCACTTCATCAAAACCTGACACCCCGCGCCTCAGCCTTCAAGACCCGTCTAAGTACAATTTTCAGGAAAACATTTCTTTTCTCGGCCTTGGCCACGGCCATATCTTTGCACGTCGAGTGCCCCGAGGCCGGTGCCGAGGCCACCCCGTCTCCCGTGCCCTGGAAGGCTGAAAATTATCCTTCACCCCTTTTCCAACCCTAACGTGTGTCATCTTACACAGCTTGGTAATGGCAATGCCTGAAGTTGCATATGCGTCTTCCATGGACACAAACAGGGCGTAGAAGTGTTCATGTTCATGCATCCTTTGCCAATCTTCGTGGCTTGCAGATGTGCCTCGCAGCTCCTGCGGAAGACCGAATTCATCTGAAAACGTCCAGCTTCGGTCTCGTGCGATACTCACTGCTCATTGCCATGCCGCGCGACGTTTCCCAATTGCCATCTCTCGTCACTCTGATCATGAGCAACGGTTTCACCGCCACGAAGCTGAGCTACAATGGGCTGGAGTACTCCCGACTGGGCTTCGAACTGTTTTGTACCACATTGGGCACCATCGGAGAGCCACGAGTCCCGAAGGGCCTTTTGTTCGTTACCTTTCGGGATGTCTGTCGTTGCGGATGCGGCGCTCGTCAATCTGCATCAGCCCTGGCGGTGCACCTAGAGGGGTGGACGATCATAAACAGGCGCCCAAGAATCACCCAGGATTATTTTCTTCTGATGCTGGCCCGGGCGCTGGGTCCTTGGAGACGCATGTATCCATCCCTCCCAGCAGCTCGGAAGTAGCCTTGCAGAAGATCAGTGCAACCTCATGCTTTGTTTTTCTGCCCGAACGACACTCAGACTTACACTCGCCCTCGATGTCAACCATCCCGATGCACACGTACAAAATCAGCGACCTGGCTGCTGACGAGAGAGCTTTCCCCGCTCTACAACCATGTTCTTAAGAGGCGAAGCGCGGGGCAAATACTTTTTTGAGCGGGGTGATATTATTGGGCGAGCGCGATATAGACCTATTCTCGCATTAATCATGTTTGTACTACTAACAAAAGGATGATACGGCAACACCAAAGCTGCAGCAAGGGTATGTCTGCGTCACAAAGATCTAAATATCTCGTATCATGAGACGTGTCATTTCTCACTTACGTGAAGCCTCTGCAGAGACGAGAAGGAGGCTCTGGACCTTGCCGTCCTCTCTTGTTTTTCGACGATGCCTACTTCGAAGCAGGCCAACCAAGGCAGAGAGGCGTCAGATGATCTTTCGGAATTGCTTATTCTGCAAGTGCTTTGCTCTGCACCGTTCCACTGTACTGCAGGAGCGGGACGAGGGCGTTATTTTCTGTGCATATCGCAGCCTGCATACCAAGAAATGCAGATTCACAATTGTGCCTTCAGATTTCGGTGACAAATCCGGCGAGTAGTCCGTTTGCCTTTTGTAAGGTTCATATGTGCGTATGTTAAGAATGAAGGCGTCAGAGGATGGCGCAGCAGTCCAGAATTCAAGGGAAGACCTGGAGACTGGCTATGAAGGCTGACATGAGCATTCCTTCTGCTGAACGTTTCGTACAAGATGACGGAATATTATCGTCAGAAAGGGTGTCAAATTGCGAGGCGGGCAGCTGACTGACCTATTACAGCCTCGTAGTTTTTCGCCAGTCAGTTGTTCGCGATTGAAAGAGCAGTGAATGATCTGACTAACAGGAAGATTCCAAGAGCCCGTTCTCCACAATAAGTAATCAGGCCAGTATATTTTGAAAGAACGTCTTTCCCGATAGATCGCAATAATACGAGCGTTAACAAAACACGTTGTTCACATTTTTGTTCTACTATTGCAGTGAAAGAAAGCTCTATAATTGTGAGCGAAGACACCCTCGTGTAAAAAAAAAATTTGTGCTAAATTTAAAAGTGTATGTTTGTATGTGTAATAAAAGTGGACGGAAACGGAAACGGGAAGAGGCACGGGCCTTTCCTTGCCTTGCTTGTCAGCCCTTTATGCCTCAGGCACCTCATGATCAATAGTAAATCCGATCCGAAGATTTTAGTCATGGCGGGGTACTCGAAAGCCCTCCTCCCATATTCAACAACACAACAACTTTTCTGACTATCCAACTCTGTTCACCATAATAGCCAGGACTTCTAGCATATCTTATCAACATTCATACTGGGAGCCCATACTTCGCGCCGACCAAAATCATGGCTGGAAAAAAAGCAGCCGGAGAGAACACGAAGAAAGCGTCAGGCAACGTGAAGAAAGCCGAAGCCGCCGCCCAAAGAGCAGCAGCGGAGAATGCCAAAGTAGCCGCCGTAGAAGATCAAGACTGGAGCAAAGGCGCAAAGAGTAATGCCAAAAAGTGAGTTTTGATGTTTTGCGATGCCGGACTACCCCGCATCACCCCACCATTATCCACAACACAACTGACAACGCGGGTTTTCAGAGAAGCAGAGGCAGCCAAAAAGGCAGAAGCAGCACGCAAGAAGGCAGAGAAAGATGCACTCCTAGCAGAAGAGGAGAAAGAAGCTCGACCGGCGCCGAAAAAATGCGAAACAGGCTGTCAAGAAGTCGAAGGGTCTCGATTTGTCACAACTCGAAGATGATGCTGGATCCTCCAATAAAGCCGCCGCTCTACATGCTTCTGGTATCGATAATGCACTAGATGCACTCTCGTTGACTGCGGACTCGACGACGAAAGTAGACAAACACCCAGAAAGAAGATTCAAAGCCGCCTTTGCCGCGTTCGAGGAGAGAAGACTCAAGGAAATGGATGAAGACGGAAGTGGCCAAGGGCTCCGACAGAATCAAAAGAGGGAGAAGATTAGAAAGGAGTTCGAGAAGAGCGAAGAAAATCCATTCAACCAAGTTTCTGCGAGATATGATGCCAGCAAAGAGGAATTAAAGGAGATCAAGGAGCAGGAGAAAACCAAGATTGAGGCTAGACTTGCTGCCAAATGAGAGATGGCAAGCGACGGGAAACGGGAGACAATCAGACATTACAAGGGCACGGATATTGACATGGCATGATGAAATGCCGAGCGGGAGTCTTTGACATGATGACGAGGAAATGAGAGTAGAGCACGTATGACAGCAACCAGCTGGATTTCTCTGGATAGTGAAATACAAATAATTCAACAGAGAAAGGCATTTCAACTCATATCTCTCCATGAATATTCTGTCATCGCATGTCAAATAACTGTTGCATGATCATGGGAAATTGGATTTGGCAGAATCTCACCGCCCTCGACCTTCCCCAACCTCACAATACCCAGAGCTCTGAGATATTCTTTTCCTGGGCTAAACAACAATGGTCTCACAGCGCTTAACTGGGCTTTCCGCTGTGCGGAAGCAGCATTTGCTTGTCGAGTTGTAAGCAGCGTGCCCATTGTTCATTCGGAGCTTTGTTGACGTTCTATTGTAGTTCCAGTCTCAAATATGCGTGTCCACACGGCGTTTTCGTTAGCCTCACACCAGGCGACCCTACTTTATGGTCTGGTGTCATGTTCATACGAAAAGGTACTCGGGCACCGAATCTCCACTCTTAGAGGCCAACTTCTTCGCACAATGGAGGCAAGCTAACTGTCTTCGCAGGACCCTACGCTCCATCTATACTCCGTTTCCAAATCTCCTTCCCGCCAACATACCCCTCTTTACCGCCCCTCGTAACTTTCTCCACCGACATTTTCCACCCTCTCATTACTCCCCTCACTACGTATATGTACACAACCGATATTCAAGACTCGGGGACTGTTTCGGCGACCGATGAGGAGCGATTGCCTCCCGGTGGGTTCTCCCTGCGCCACGGCTTTCCAGGCTGGTTTGGGCGAGCAAGCAGAAGATCCGCAGAGCGTGCTCGGGGCGGAAATCAGCAAACGCCATTGCGAGGAGCGAGCGGGGTTAGCAGTCCAGGGTCTATAACCAGTGCAAGTCCCACCCCAGGCCTAAATACTGGCAGTAGTGGAAGGAGCAATGGTGGAGATGGGAACAAGAATGAAATATCGACACATGAGGTTCTAAGATATATACGCAGCACGTTTGATGATGAGGAGGTTTTGGACAATATACCGTTGGAGGCTGCTGGAAATCCGGGAGCCTGGCATGCGTGGCGGACTCACCAAATTAAGCAAGGGAAGGTTAGTCCTGTGGTCGAGGTGAAGGCTGCTTGGCATGATGGTCTGAGTAATGACGAGGGAAATTCTGGCGTCGTGTCAGAGAAATATCGAAAGTTAGGAGGGGGGAATTCTGCACCCATCACCTCCCGACGACCTGGGGAATGGAATTGGGAAGGGGTATGGGAAGTGAGAGTGAAGAAAGGAGTCGATGCGAGTGTGTCCCAGGCCGTCCTATTTGGTACTTTGGCAGGCGATGACTTGATCCGCTTTCTTCACATGGATGGGGAGCAGATTGAAACTATCAAGGAGAATATACGGAGGAGTTTAGAGGCCGTGGAACCGCAACGGAGAGGGGTCGTTTAGGCCTCCGTTGGGCGTTTACGAAATTACGATCAATCAGATACCCATAGACATGTACCAAGTCTGTTTTTCAGTAGTGCTATTGCGGAAAGGGGTTTGAGTATCCAGCAGTGCTGAGACAGGGGTTTCGGCTCCAGGAGTTCATGACCAGCACTAATGCACGCCAATCTGGAAGAAGTCTTTCGGAAAGAGGTATACCCGAGTCATTTCTAGAGCTGTGGCGTGCCGTGAGCATGCAACAACGTTGTCTTTGACGCTCTTATCCTCAGAGAGACCCTTACTAATACTATAATACTATCCACCACGACAGCGGATATCCTCCCGTGACCTTGGTGACCTTCTCCTACTACCAGCTAGTCCCAGGAAGCAAACTGCAAAGGGATGTTTGTTGCTACTACTGGAGCGGCTCCTTTACCTCTTATTCTGGAGGGTTTCTCAATCAGGGGAAAGTGACGGGTTACTTTTGGGAAGTTGTTTGTAAAAAAGCCTGCCTAACCAGTCGCCTGGATTGAGTTGATAGGTTAGTGCCTTCTATTTTCGGCGGTGACTAGAACATAGGCTTCGTCCTTGGGCGTCACGAAAAGATGCCCAGCTGTTCGAGACTGCAGTTACGTCCCGGCTGTTCCTTCTCCACTGAGCCAATACATGTAACTACGTCCTCTGTCTTCTCTTCAATCCCCAACATCACACCACATTACTCCCATTCTACATGTCATCACTTCAAGTTTGGCTATGAGTAGCAGTAACCCCGCAATCGGTGCACTTATCATCGTACCGATTGTCATCGCAGCATCGGCAGCTTTTATCGCTGTCAAAACCCATTCCGGCTTTGAACGCATCTCCAAATACATTCGTCGAGTCTGGAACGAAAAGTCACCTTGGTTCCGCAGAAGGCAGCTCCAACGCAGAAGAAAGCAAAAACGTTCTGACCTAGCCACCGCACAGGTCTACGGCGATTCCTGGTGCGACCTCGAAAGCATTCAAAGTTATCAGAGTGGTCGAGCATACAGCACATTTATCGGCCAGACACCGCCGCGAAAAGCATTGAGCGAAGGGAACGAGTGCATCGCGGCCAGTGATTCCACGAGACGGATATGGCACCCCACCCGCTCGAGTCGTCTGTTGTGGAGCTTCAACAATCCGAGATCACGAAGCCCCAACCCCTTCGAATCATCAAGCGTAGCAAGACCATCTCCGGCAGCTCGTTGTCGGGAGAGGTACTCTGCAGAGGACGCGGTACCTCTAGTTCGTCAGACCAGAGCAAGGGAAGTCCGCCGTTGGGTGCCGACCGACCCTTGACTGTGGCGAAAAGGAGAAAGGGGAGAGGAACTGTTTTGGACGGTAGATTTAGTGATCAATCAGGTTTCGATGTGGGCACAACGAATAGGAATGTCCTCAAGAAAAAGTCCCGTGAGCCTTCAGTGCAGCCTGTACGGGGTATAATAGCTGACCGTTTCACAGAAAATGTTTTGAATCAAGAAGATCCAGATATCACTCCAAAGGCGCGCCTACCTGTCCCCAGGACTATGAGTGCTGGTGTTTTCTTGAAGTCCGAATTCCATAGTGGATACGATGAAAACGCTGGCAGATATTCGGTTAGAGGGACTCGCGATTCTACGTCCTCGAATATTGGCTGCCAGGAACAATTTCTTCATCAAACCAATGCCTCATACCCTGTAATTCCCGAGAGACGGTTATCAAAATCGAAGAACTTCCTCCTCAAGGCAATCAGCGGCCGTAGTTCTGAGAAGACTAAACTCATTCGACGTACTAGCTCGTCATCAAGGAATACCTTAATTCGTCGCCTCTCTCGAAGTCAGAGAGGGTATCCAGACTCTTGGGGAACAAATAGTTCTGAAGATTCTTCTTCTCATGATGAGAGTGGTTCATTTGAACTTGAAAGTCGAGACATCACAGACGCAAGTTTTGATTCAAGAGCTAGTTTCTACGACCCAGTACCCTCTTCTTCTTCAACATCAGATACAACACCACTACTTGGTTTGGACCACGCTTTAATACTAACTCCTCATGTCACAGTTACTCCGGAAGTTAATAGTGTCGATGTTGCCAGGTGTAGTTTTTGGGTTGCAATCGAAATCTGTGGCACTCTCCGAAGCGCAGATAGGCGTATAGAAAAGAACAGGCACTTTTTAATTCATTCTCCAGAATCTATGAACGACCAGTTATCAGGTATGTGCCAATCCAGCTATTAGCAACGACGTCTAAAATCTTGTAAGGGACTGGAGCTTACGGCTACCTCTACTCCGTAAAGATCGATCTTCTTCCAACGCAAGACTCATACATCACCGAGCTCGTAGGAGATCTTCATGATGCAAAAGCAATGAGAGTTGGGCAGAAACGTCTCATTCTTGCGAAAATTACCCTTGCACAATCGGATCCATCTCCATATGTCAAAGAATGCTCTTCCGATGAGCTTATCGCCGACTTGGAAAATCATCTAGGGGATGTTCATGTGCCATATTTGACTATTCGTATCAGTTATAAGCATTCCGGATTCTTGGACGATGAAGATTTCTGGATTCAACGATCAAGTCAAAGAAGCTTCCACGTTACGCATCTTCAGACCGACGTAGTTGCGGAAATTAGAAGGCACGATTCCAGATCTGCATGGTCTCCACGAAATTCACAAAGTATGAACGATCCCCCTGAATGTAATCCGCTCTTCACGCTTATTGAAAAGCACTTTATATCGGACGAAGCTGAAGACATCCTGAAAAAATTGAATGAAGATCGGCAAACACTTCAAACTTATCAACGAGTTTGTAGGCCAACAGGGTCAAGTGAAGAAACCGTCAAACCAGTCATTGATACTATCGCCGCAAGGATTGATTCAGCGCTCCAAAGTTCTGTTATTGATGAGAAGACTAACTCGACTCAAGTACGTAGTACCCACAGACAAGAGGGACCATTCGCCAGACTTCCAACACCACCGAGATTGAGGGAATCACCAGAAAATATTGACCCAGCTCGTAAGATCTGGAACGAAATGCGCCAAAACTCTCGTGGCGGCCGCTACAACCCATTGTTGGGTAGCTTCAGTACGAATGATCAGTTCGAGATGGAAGAGGATCTAACGCCCACTCGCAAGAGCTCTTCGGCGGCTACATCGTCAACCATTGAGAGTGCTCTCTCCAGTGGTAGTATCGAGAGGTCCAAATCGCAGAGATCAGGACTCGACCAGGAGAGGACCAAGCTTTTAGAGATGGCGCTGAAGAACAAGAGGAGCCTGGGAGCTGAGACATTGAGGAGCATGGCACCGAGTGTGGCGAGGAGTGTTGGTAAGAACAAGGCGGGCACGGTTGGCGGGTTGGGACTTGGCGTGGGGAGGAGTTGGGGTTGGGGTCCTCCTTGGTGGTGAACGAGAGCCTGAAAGAGATATGGATATGGCATTGTTTTATTGCAGTGGGCGTAAGTGTTTTTCATGAAGTATCTTTTGTTGTAGTCGGAGGCTCAGAGTTATAGCTTAGTGTCTTTAGAGTAGAAGGCTTGTTGAATTGAGGTTACTTTTTTCCTATCTCAATTCTCAATTTTTCCTCCTTCCATTTGCGTTCGTTGATTACTTAATTTCTTCTTGTGAGCCTTCTTCCTTCATTTGAATATCTTGAATCTTGAACTTCTCATATTTCAGCTCATCTCATTTCTTTCCTTTCCTATCCTTTACCCCCCCCCCCTATTTTGGCCTTGACTCCTTCAGACTCTAATTCGGCCCAACCCTAAAGCAACCATGACCACAACCTCTTCTTCATCAAAGATCCCTTTCGTGCTTTTGAACGGGGGGGGGGGGCATGCATAGCTCTACTCAGTAGCATCCCCTTACCACTTAACCTCATAGATAGCGCCTCGCGAGCTTGAAGGAATGAAGGAAAACGCCATCTAAGCCTCTCTCTTGAGTTCACCAAGCATTCAAGTATATTCCACTGTCAGTCAGTTGTATTTTTGGCTTTTAACCTATACATGAGAATTCATCGATTATACTCAGATTGTGATTCATGAATGGATATCTTTGTATTTGTGAGCGCCTCTCGGAGACTTATGGGGGGAAATTTGGGGGGGAGGGGGATTACCTCGGCTCGTGTGGATTGTGGATTAGTGAGTGGATTTGAGAGAGACTGGGCTGTGAGTGGGGGTGCCTTCTCCTTGTTTTATTTGTGTGGGTACCTCTTCTCGTGTGAGTTTCTCTCTCCTCCTTGTATCAGTACATGCTCCTCTCCTAGTACCAACTATAGCTCGGGTTTTAAGCGAGGTTATCGAAACGAACAGCACTTCAAAAGAATTCAATAAATAACTAATGGAGGTGAATAGAAGTCCCTTGCCATTTTTCCGCAACATGCAGCGCGATATCATGGCGCCCGATCATGCATGGATATTTCATGGTCGCGTTGCTAGGTGCGTATAATAAGGATTCCTGTGAGTGCTTGAGAGTGAGAGTGTTTCCTAGGAACGGAAGTTGATCTTAGGACTGGGTAGATACTAGGAAAGTAAGTAACACTCAATTTCTCTCAAATTTAAATTCTTTCTCACATGAATAAATAGCCTTACGTGTTTCCCGTCCCTGATTCGTAGACAGAGGTAGAAGAGGGAGCCGGAACTGATGCTCGGATTAAGCAGGAGGAAAAGAAAATGGGACAGAAATTATGCCACTTTGGCGTCATCACAACGACTAAGTGATACCACCGGCCTTGGAGAACCTGATGTTGCTAATCCCGAGAAAGGTCAGAGTTATTTCATGACAGTCACTACATCCAAGGCAAGAACCTGGAAGTTCAAGGAATCCTTTTCAACTTTATGTAGTTTAGTTTTCCAGTTTTTGCACGCCCTTTTCCACATATCCCAATTCCCAGAACTTCTCATCCAAGACTACACCCATTCCCCTCACAATCCGTCAAGCTCCACACTCTCCATTCCAGCCTCCTCTCACATGAACCCCCAATCCACACTTCAACCACCCCACCTAAGCAGAGAATGCCACCGCGGCAGGCACAGCGCAGTTGACATCATAATAAGCGTAAAGACTCCCCGTGTTGGCATTCACTTGATTGGCGGCCGAATTGGTGTAAAGGAGGCAAGAGCTATTACCGACGGCGAAACTGGCGCATTTCGGCGTAATGCTTGGCGTCTGGCAGAGTTTCTTGCAAGCAGCGGGCGTGGCGCTGGCGGGGTTGTTGACGGCGTAGAAGGCGGGGGCGGCTCCGAGGGCGTCCCAGCCGAGGACGCCACAGGTGAGGGCTGCTTGGGCGTTGGCAGCGAGAGGGAGGAGGGCGGCGAGGAGGAAGGGTGAGACGACGGACAGGATAGCGGATGTGGAGACCATTTTGATGTTTGATTGTTTTTGTTTAGGTTGAGAACTGTTGACTTGTTCTTGATTGAGAAGGATGTAAATTTTGTGGATGAAGAACGAAATGAGAGAGGCGAGGGGTAGAACTTATACTTTTTCAAGGGCTTCAAAATGCTAGGATTCACACTCGTGATTCGTACCATATTGCTTGACGTAAACACTTTGACAGGCAACTGAGGAAGTAACTGCTATGATTCTCTGGTATGCAAGGAATAGATTGAGAATCCGGATAGAACGTCCTAACTCTCTAGATAGATTCTCATCCAATATTACTGCTGACAATGTTTTTGCCTGAAAACAGTGAAATTACTCGTGCGACTCCGTTCACTAAAGTTAGGCGCATACAGTATAAACGAAATATCGGCATCAACAAAGTGCAAACGTTACTTCAGGATATTGATGACGCGTGCGGCGAGGTCCAACCATCTTTTCGAAAATGTATGATCTCAAGTGATTAAAAATCCCGAAAATCCCGAATGAGGCTACAATTCTGGAAATACAGGAAGAACTCGAGTGGTCCATAACGTGACCTGAGTCCAGGTCCAAGGATGAGGGGTTGTGGCATATTGAAAGGTACTCTCGGTGTATGGTTGAAAAATATCAAAACGAGCGAATGAGCCTCCGCGCAACGTAGCAATGTTCATGCCAAGAAACAATGTATATCATATAAACGCGGGGACATCTATACGACCACGCCAGGCGCGCCGTAGACCACTTGATCGACAGCCCGAATATAAGATCGTTTGTGTTACGTTGCGAGCTGAGACGTCGTAATAACCACGGATGTTTTGCCGACTGCGGCAAAATGAATTCAGTTGTTTGAATTCTTTGGGTTTACCAATGCGGCAGTAATCTAAATTGACCGGCATATGTGGCGGAATCTATAGGAGCGGGAAAACCCCGTGCTGCACGATTGCATCGACACTTTCTGTTGAATGCAAGTATGGTTTGTATAGCAAATGCTGTTGGCAGGTTACCATCACCTGGGTATCTTGAATGTACCTTTATAGGGCTGGATCCGGTGCGGTCGTGCCCGAGCCCTGCCCCGACACCGGCGCCGTTGCCGTCGCTTGTAGATCTTTGCAGAGGAATTGGATGAATTGCAAATGAAAGCAACACTACTCCTTCAAGCCCACTGACAATTCCCACCAAGAACTTGATGTAGCATTGCCATTATTCATGGTCGTGGCTCGAAAACTTGAGAGAGTTCTTCGTGTTCTCCCTTTTCCCACATTAGCCGCCTCGGGATAGACTGACTTACAAGGTAAATAAGCGGGTAACGCTTCTTCACTAGTTCCTTCTAAAGTCCAAAGGCCCTGATAACCTCTTCGTGAGTCTCTAATTTCCGGAGTATAGCGAGTTAGAAAGAAGAGGAATTCAAATGCAAGTAGACAAGACGAAACAAATTCAATTCCTGTTGATAGGCTAGAGAGTATCAGGACGGCTTTCCCCTCATGTTTTCTGAAGTCTAGAAAATCTTAGACAGAGACGTCTTGAAGAGTAATTTGGACGTGGAAGTCCCACATTTGAAAGGAGGGCCGGTGTTTAGATCGAGAAGAAATAGTCCAGGGAAAATAATTGCTCATAACAATTCTTTTGTCAACCCCGACAGCTGACTCCCACTCGACCCAGAAAAATTTCATAGCTGTGTCGGTCATCTTACCCATCAAATATATGTCGTTTTACCCTATCTTGCCTTTGGCATCCCGCGAGAGCCTTCAACGTGGTCGTGGTCGTGGTGATCGATTGAAGTTGCTAGGATAGCATTCGTCACCCATCCTGTAAAACCACTGCAATTGAACTGTCGATCGCGTCCGCTGAGGTATTCGGATGCGCATGGAGTGGCTTATTGGGGTCCTCAGCATTTCCAATCAAGTCTCTCTTCCCCACGTTATTCAAACCATTTCCTGGGGCTGTGAATTTCGCGATCCCAAGCTCGGTGTCGCGTTGGAAAAGTCATCGAGACCTCTCTTTTATCGGCATATGGAACGAATCGAGGTGGAGGAGATAACCCATACCCCATCATACATGTAACCTTCCAGTGTTTCCTTGTAGCATTGTGTTTTGATTGCCCGTTGAAAGAATCGAGCTGATTTGTCCCCGAAACCTAGAATACCATGTAAAAGTCCTTTGATTAGAACAAATCTCCAATCGGTTTTTGGGCGCTACTTACGATTATAAGACGACCCATTGTCCTGTAGAATCTGCAGGATTCTCGCAGTCTGGCAGTCTCGTAGTGGAACCCATGAAAGTTATTTGCATCACTAGCAATCTTTAGCTTTTTGAAGGCTTTGAATATAGGCTTTCGATACGGGCGTTTGGTTCGTTCTCCATGAATTGTGTATAACTGGTATGCTGTCTGAATAGCTTTGAGCCTGGTGTCGCAATCAGCTTGGGAATGAGAAGGTGTTTGAACCTGCGCAAGAAGTTAGGAAATGCTAGGAAGGGTGCATTTAGCGGCAATACTATATACCGGGGTGCGGTTATCAATCACTATATTGACCTACAATTTCTTTTTAATGTGACTCTCTTTCTTATTTGATATCACAATTTACAAAGCTAGATAAGCCTGATTCATTATGGAATCAAAGTCCACCCTGAAGAGCTCGCATTGAATGGCTTCGTTTTATAGTAGTGTACTTTCCTACCTTGCGTCACTTCACAAATGGTTCTTAGACAACTTGCTTGCCCAGCCTGTATCTCCGTCACGTTTAAATTAACTCTCTTGTTAGCATTTATATTTTCCTCATCTATCTCATCGATCACCTCATATAATTAAAAACAAAAGTGGAAGAGGGACAACGAATTAAAGTATACTGAAACTGCCACATCAATCGGACTTACCGGCTGCGCTCTTCCGAGCTGCTTAGAAATTACTCCGCAATCACCTCATCATCGCAACCTATTGCAATCTGCATAAATGCTGAACGCGGGGGGATTTCAAATACTCATATAAGGTCTAAACTTCCTCTTTATGCCAAAATCTCCCTTTAGTCTCTCATCCAACAAGCTCCAACTCACACTTCAAAGTCAAAGACAGTCACGTGCACTACCCCACTTATAACCCCTAACACAAGCCAAGCCACCTCTCCCCTTTTCTAAATAGCCAAAATGGGATCCAACGAAAGCCCCAAGATCATTCTCTATACCAGTTATGCCTGTCCCTGGGCACACCGCGCTCAAATTGCCCTAAAAGAGCTCGATATTCCCTTCGAAACCGTCCACATCGACCTCTCCGTCCCACGAACCGCAGAATATCTCGCCATCAACCCGCGCGGTCTGGTCCCATCCCTCTCCTACAATGGCACCATCATCACAGAATCCGGCATCGTCTCGCAGTTTCTCGCTGATGCGCACCCGTCGCATCTAGAGAAGACGAGCAACGAGGAGGGCGGCGCGTTACAGAGAGCGAGAATCAATTTCTTTGTTGATGCGTGGTTTAGTAAGGTGCAAGGCTTTGTATTTCCAGTATTTAAAGCTGTTGCAGAGGAGAAGGAAGAGCTGGCTGTGAAGATTGTGGATGCGATCGTGAAGGAAATTGAGCCGCTTCTCAAGGATGCGAATCCGTACTTTGGAGGTGCAACCAAGTTCACGCTCGCTGAGGTATATTAAATTCCCTCCTTTTTCTTTCTAACACGGCTCGAATTTAAGAAGATCATGTGAGCTGAAATTCAATAGGTTTTAACCGCATCATTCGTCCTCCGAGTGATCGCTTTTTCCAAGTACCCGGAGCTTCTCCCAAAGAGCCTCTCTGCTGCACTCGAAGCCAAGGCTCCGGCATTCTTCAAGTGGGCAAACTTAGTCGTGACTCAAGAGAGCGTCACTTACATTTGGGATGAGAAGAAAACTGCTGAGAGACATATTGAGCGATTTGCTGCCCAGAAATAGGGGTTCGGCTTTACGATGAAACGATTTGCACGCTTTGTACGTTGTCAGATATGATGCGTCGTACCTAGTCCATAATTACGACGGCTCGCTTCATTCTTCATGAATATCTCCTTCTAGCTTGATATTTACCTTGAATTTACAGTGATGATAGAGTTCCAAGTCACATATTCATAGCGGACTTGCCACTCTCAGCAGGTGGCCGAATTGATACAAAGGATTGCATTTTCCAGCTCCTTGCAATTTACCTTGCCACTGTGAAGCACTTATAATATTCCATTGGATTCTTTTCTTTTATATAGATGAGTAATTGCCCCTTCTCTTTCCTTTGAATCTCGTAACTTAACCTGTTGGCTTCGGTGGTAAAGAATCCGCTTTCTGCGCAAGCAGACCGACTTCCCCAACCGTTCGTGGAGAGCTTTGTCCACCCTTGGAAACATCTCTTGAATGGAACGGATGTTGGTAGCTTGATCCACATACTCACATCGTTGCCTTCCTCATCTCGCTCGATGAAGTTTGCCGCCTTCGAGTTTCCCTGTCGTACAGCAGTGCTCCTTATGGTATCAGAAAGCCTATGAAGGCTGGCGATGATGCTTGCAATTGCTTGGATATGATCCGAAAGAATCGTCTCCCTCTTTGTTGACACCGCTCTCAAGAGTTTTCAAAGCTTCTTCTGTGTCTGTGGAGGTAGCAAGCAAATCCTGTTCCAAAGCGCTGAGTAGCTGGGTTATCAAGGGGCGATACTTTGCGTTGCCGCCATCAGTATCATTCAACCCGGCATCCAAAGAAGCGGCTCCTGAGTCAAAAACCCCAAAATTTGCTGTCCATGTGATGAAAGCCGTCATCTGCAGCTCGAGCAAGTAATATTTAGCCGTCTTGTTTCCAGACAGCAAAACCTTCTGAAACACCGTGACGCATGATTCTGCTGAAGACGCAGCGGTCGTTAAATTCATAGTGATTATCTTCTTGCGATTCTTGTTGCTAAAATTTTGACTATTGGAAAGGGCTGTGTGCAGTTGTGAGATATCCATCCTGGTGTGAAAACTTTTATAGCTAGGAGTCGTTGTTCAACTGGGGTTGGTTGATGATTCACGCCAGTATCTTCTATTCACCTCTATTTGAATGCATCGAAGAGATTCAGTTAACTTCAATTAATCGCTCTGCATCGTGCCCTATACTATCGAAGTTCGAGAATGTTAAGAAATGTTCTACCGCAAGTTTATCTAGCGCTGATCGAATTAGGTGGAGATTGTCAAGGTTTATGCCATGGGACGTGGACAGTTTTCCCAACTCCGCATGAATAGACCAGTACTCGTTGTTCAACTCTAGTAGACCGCTGTGAATAGCCCCTAGATCTATTGCACCTATTCGTATCCTGGATTTTATGACAACAAGGTCCACCATCAGCTGCGCAAGTCTCCATTGCAGGTCATTTGGTTGGACAATTCGGAATGCTTGCGCTCGAAGATTCAACAGCTCAACAGGAACATCCAGGCCATCCCGAAGGCAATTTACCAAGATATTCGAGCTCATATGTTGGAGCATCGCCACGGAGAGTGGGTCGCTGAATTGTTCCGCTCCTCTTACGCCCATGATAGCCAAAGCGCCCGCCAAATGTTTCCCTTCTGTCCCTTCATATTTTTCCTTGTAATGGTGCGCGATTCGAGAAGCCATTTGCTCAAAAACATCTAAAAGCAATATTGCGAGTAAGGTTGAGTTGCTCATAACAACCTCTTTCGATAGTAAAGCGCTGTTCATGGAACTCAAAGCGGAAGTGTAAGATCGCCTTGCAAGTTGGAAGATCCTCGAATCCAAAATTGAAAACGCAAAATAGGAGTACCATGCGGATCGTAAAGCGGTGACTAAATGTTGTCCATGCTCTGTGTGGGAGCCAGGAGGATAATAAATTCTCATGTAAGAAAACATTGGAGTTTTGGATTCGTAGCCGAAGACATGGTGGGCGAGGAAGAGTCCTTTGGCTCGTAGTTCGAGGGACGCGGTCAAGGTTATTGGTGTTATCTTAGCAAGAAATTTCGTAAAGGGGTCAGGATCAGTGACGTTGTTGTTTTGGGTGGAAGAGACTTTGGACTTGGTCGAGGCTGTTTGGTCTCTTATTATTAGGGATGTTGGATCGTGGTAGCCCGGACACGCGAGTTCGGCGCGGACACATTGCCCGCAAGAGGGGGTTTTCTTGTCGCACTTGTGTAGTTATTAGCTTAGTAGCTTTGGTTTAGGATTCAAAATCAAGATTAGAATGGAATAATTCTACAAGTATTTGAAGAGGTATTTCGGGAAGTGACAAAGTGTTTCGAGTAGCCCGCTTGAGATTGCGGGAGTCAGAGAAAGAAGGAAATGAAAACCGGAAAGTAACGACTGATGTAACGTGATGCCGGAAATACCACGCTACAGGACAACAATTTCTGAACGCATTGCTTCAGATATAACCAAACAGGGTTAGTCTCACCTTGATGTTCCTCTTTCTACACTGCCTACAGCACTTCGAAGGTCTCCCACAATACACCATGGTACCACAAAAACAATTTGAAAAAATTGACAAAATTACCCAACTCGTAACACCAAGCAAACCACGAAACAAATCCTGAAAATCTTTCACAATAGTGTAGAGTATTGAGGAGTAGAGTTATTGATTGTTATGGCAGAATTGAGAGAAAGAAGTTGAGTTGATGACGAAGTGGGGTTTACATCGGAAATAGGGGGTAAGAAAATAGCGCATATGTGTCAGCCACATCTAAACTCAAAAGGGTATGCAGCTGGTCGACGCCACACTTACCCCTAATTCGCCCTCCTGGCTTGCGTAAAATTATATTTTGTTCGCATCAGCAATGCCATTTAAAGATGAACCACGGTAAGTAATTTCCAAATTCCTAGATAAATTTCGTTCTGTAACATGTTGTTTTTTCTTTGAAGTGTTGGTAATTTTGCAGGACATCCGTTGCCGTCGAGCCTAGATTAGGGAACCGTCGCTAATTTTCAAGGACTTGTCCGCTATACTTTACGAGTTAGTGACTGCTGGCTAAACCACGGAGGTTCACACACTGTAATTTTGCAACGCACACCCTCAACGAGTTTATCCACGCGAACGTTATTCAAAACACTGTTGTATAAGTTTATAATTACCAAGATTGAAGTTAAGGAAATTGAGTGCTCCCAAATAATCATTTAATAGTGATATGTGCGAAAAAAGATGGCTGCACTGTGTAACTCCGAAGTAGATTGTGGCAACTTAACCCTCTGACTGGCGGGACAAGCAAGGCGCTATATTTTCCAGCGACTGTTAGTATTATACATAACTCCATATTCTTAAAATCGATATTAAAAAAAGAATACGCAATATTTACATATCAGTTAATAAACAATTGCTTTTCGTAACACACGAAAGCTCAGGTTATTGCACTTGTGTAACGATGATGCGAAGCAGCCTTGACGCTACCACTCACTAATTTACAGCGTCTGTCCGCTAAAGTACAGGGTCCTCACCCCTGTCTCCTTGGCGAGGGAGCGCTAAACTTCAGGGCAATCACCTATTTTTACACACTTTCAGACGATTATACAACTATTCAATTGTGCGTTGGTGACATTCAACCTACAAAGGTTCTATTTCTATCACACAGAAATTTAAAAATCAGAAGTATTAGTAAATTTGAAAATAAAACAACTCGGAAGCCTTCCCTCTGCTTAAGTCCTTCACCAAGCTTTCTATCCCTTCGACCGTTTCTAAGCCTCTACTGCGATAGGAATCATAATACTTCGAATAATAAATACTCTTATTCTATGAGATATTGTTGTAAAAAGGCGATGAGATTCTTATTTTGTCTTGTTTCAGCTCGTATAATCTGCACTCTTAAAAGATTAAGTATTTATTTAGATAATTTTAAGTATTTAGAGTAATATTGTAAAATAGGCCTAGGAACGGCCGAAAGGATATCATTCAACTAAGAACTACACCTCTCAATAAACCCCCAACTCCTTCGTGTCAAGTCTCAACAGCATCCCACCGGCAGTCCAGTTTTGATAAATATACCCGAGCGGTCCACCATTAGTAGTAATATACAAACTCCCCTTTTCAACATCACCTTTCCTAATCCCATACTGCGCAGCAGTCCACCCCGAATTCGACGTATCATTCCTCGACCCAGCAACAACACTAAACCCCACACTATCCCCCCTCACAGCCGCCTCTACTCCAGGCAAAAAATCCATCTCCCCATACAAATCCGCCGTCATCCATGCACTCCCCTCAAAATCCACCACAAAATCATCCGGAAACGCCTTCTCACTCTGCACAAGTGTAAGGGCCTCTCCCGTCGCCTTGCCCGTCTTCAAATCAATCGGGATCTTGTTAAATGTCGCCTTATTCGTATTATCGTAATACAATTCGCTTCCAATTATATGGAGGCCGTTGATTCCCAGTGGTGGGGAGGCGCCGAGGAGGGGCGCCATGCTCGTGTCGTTGATTGCTAAGTTGACGGTGCCGGTTCTAACGTTCACGGCCCAGACGGAGGAAAAAAGGCTGTCTGCTACGAGAAGGATTCCCTCGATGGGATTCAGCACCGTCATGCCGTTTAGGAATCCTCCGCCGGGAACATCTGCTATTTTCTTCGTGCGTGCAGCACTTTCTTTACCTTTTTTGGCACCCGTCATATCGATTTCCCAAATCGAATAACTCCCCGGGGTACTGAGTCCCGTATGCGCGCTCCAGTTCCCAGTAATGACGTAGAAGATATTGAGCTCCAGCTCCACGATTCCGAGGCAGCCGAGAGTGTGCGGGAAGGTGGCGATGGTGAGTGGAGGGAAGGAATTTGGGGTTGTGGTGGAGAGGAGGAGGACGGTGGGGCTGGAGAGGAGGGTGACGAGGGCGTTGCCGTCTGTTTGGCAGATTACGAGGTTTTCAAGCCAGGTGCCTTTGGGGAAGGTGGTTATTGTTGTTGTGTTGAGGAGTTGGGATCGTTTGGTTGTTGTTCGGGTTTGGCTTGAGGGTGATGTGAGGGGAACGGAAGTCGAGAGGGCTGAGAGAAAGGCGATGAAGTTGAAAAGGAGGATTAGGAAAGACATGTTGATGGCTGAGATTTGGAGGAGAATGAAAATTTGGGGAATTGAAATTAGTGAAGTAATAAAAAACTGTGAGTCTCTCACCGATATAACTCGAAACCTGGGGGATAATGTTTACTTTTATACCTCATTCATCGTGTTCATACTAGCTGGACGATAACCGCACGCCACAGAGAACGAATCGTCATGCACACAATCTATGGTCATAATCTCTCTAAAGGTACCTAAGTAAGGTTAGTCAAGTCCCAGAAGAAACCAAAAGAACAATCTCTACCTGCTTCTCACCTGGACATCGCGCTCTTAGAGACGTCAAATCTTTACCCGAATCTCATTCGTGAGTACATTCTCCAAAATAAATAATCACTTGCAATCGAGCGTATGCAAGAGCGGATGTGCTGCTCAGTGCTTACTCATTGTGCTGATCACTATTACCTTGCATCTTGGCAGAGGTTGTGATTAGTCAACACGGTCACCATTTACCAACCTAGGTAGTTTTTATTATGTTTATTCTGCACTACGGCTGACGTTGAAGGGGAGCTATTATCTGCGTCGGGTATGTTAGAAATCAGTGTATTAAATGATTAATAAATCTGCAATCGCTCTCTTCTTAATCTCGTCTCGAGGATCAAGACTCCATGAGGTGAAGAAAGTACCTAGAAAAGGGGAGAGGTTCGCTAAAGTTACAGCGTTCAGATCCCTGAACTTACAGTATGAATTAGCGAATGACAAGCTAAAGACGTTGCAATCTCCTTAAATGAATTTAAATGACGACAATAACCCACCTCTCTTATTTTTTGCTTTTATAAACAAACAGTTGCCTCTAGTTGATAGGTGGATGAGAGCATTTCAAGTGTCAGTTGTAGGATTATGCTAAAACTCTTCTCCCAATGTGCGCAACATTGAGAAAGTGGCTCACCAGGTCCGACTACCTTAACTTTCGAGTCACTTCAACTGACAACAATAAAGTATTGCTCACAATTCGAAGAAAATTCAAAACATTGACTCAAATAGGAAGGCAGTAGTATCAGCAAAGGATACTTCATTGCGGTCTGACTCACCACTGCACCATTAAACTTCCCACCCGTAAGTGGGGTAAATGGTCGGTCGACGATTTCGTACATGAGGGGCCAATGCGCCCTTGGCGCATAACTTCAGGTTTGTATAAGGTGAATACTGTTGCTCGAAGTTTGAAATTGAAATTCGAGAGGTAAACGATTCAACATCAAGTATCATCAATAAAATCAGACAAAATGGAGCGTATGACCATTAGCAGCTTGGGTTACACCCCCGGGCAACTTCCCGCGGGTCCGAAGAATTCGATTCTTGACGTAAAAGGTAAGTAGGCTGCTGCACTTCCGAATGTGTATCAACTGCTGAGAGAAGACAATAGGTGTTCATGTTGGCCAAGTGACGATTGGAGAAGATGGAGAAGATGTGCGCAAAGGCGTGACGGTGATTCTTCCTCGCCATCCGGATGACATCTATGTACCCTGCTATGCGGGAGTGCATACGCTCAATGGTAATGGAGAAGTCAGCGGTTCTTACCAGATCAAGGATTGGGGATTTACAAATACCGTTCGTCATTTTGACCACCTCCCCTTTAGGAAATCACCCACAAAACTCATGTAAGAATAGCCAATTGCGTTGACCAATTCCGTGAGTTTCGGGATTGCTTTCCACACTATCTGGCAATGGACCCTCAAGCGTGCATTGGAACGAGGAATCGATCTGAATGACCTTAGCTATAATTACGGAACGCCAATTGTGGGCGAAACAGCGGATTGGCATCTCAATGATGTTTTCAACTCCGCGCTCAAGGAAGAAAACGTTCAGGAGGCGTTCAAGAATGCTATGACGCAGCAAGAGGTTTTCGAGGGCCAGAATGGTGGAGGTGCGGGCATGACTTGCCACATGTTTCCTGGTGGGACAGGGACGAGTTCTCGGGTTGTGAAGGGAAATGGGGAGAAAGAGTATACAGTTGGGGTGCTATGTCAAACCAACTATGGCCACACTTATGACTTGCACATTGGTGGGGTTCCTGTCGGAAAATTGCTGCTGAAGGAGCAAAACAAGGCGGATCCTGTCCCAGCTGGACCAACCCCAACAGGAAAGGCTGACGATGGAAGTATTGTCATTATTCTGATGTGAGTCTCGTGAAAATTATTACCCAAGGACATAAACCGACATAACTAGCACTGATGCACCAATGCTCCCTCATCAACTCAACCGCCTTGCTCGACATTGCGCGGTGGGTTTGGCTCAAGTTGGGGGCCACGGAATCGGCAAGAACTTCTCGGGAGACATTATTCTTGCACTTTCTACATCCAGCAAGACCAACGAGAGAGTCATGACTGCTCCGGTGATGGGAATTAGTCCCATTGAGGTAAATCAGATTGAAATCCTCAAGAATGAAAGTGTCGACACTATGTTCCGTGCTGCTTCGGAGGTCACGGAGGAAGCAATTTTGAACTCGATGATCGCTGGAAGAGAAGGGAGGACAGGTTTTAAAGGGCTGCATCTGCCTGGCTTACCAGTTGATAGAGTGAGGGAGTTGCTGGCGAAATATCGGGTTGTCGTTTGAGGATTGTCTGAATTTGTCTCATCGGCCATCTCAGGCCCCCTAAAACAAAGAAGACTAAATGAATCATTTTTCAAAATATTAGTACGGAAGAGTCTTGTGAGAACAAAAGCGTGTGGGAAAACAGTAGTTGGTGATAATTAAGGATTTTCATTGGGAAAGAACGGAAAAAGATTCTGATGACACTTTTGATGCCTGAACCCTTAATTCGCTTCCTGAGACTTGAGTAAAGGAGGAACCTAATAGGCACTGTAGATTGACAATTCCGCCACGCGTGCTTATGAGGGCCAATTGAGAAAATAGTCTGTCTAGTAAAGTTGTTGGGCTTTTCGCTGATTCAAGAAGTGCTTTTAAATCACGTGATTTTGGAGTCCAAACCATCACGTGGGTGAATGCTTTTATCCTGAGGCATTAATTTCTGTTTTCACATGCTTTCGCTTCCACATGCGATTTCTCGAATCCAGATTGGCCGTTTTCGTCCCCCAACATCTTTTCTGCGGACCCTTATACTTGGGTCCCGCCTCCCTATCGCCTTCAAACTTCAAAATTGCTTCATGGTTGCGTTCATATTTCCTAGTTTCTCCTCCGCTCTCGTCATATTTTTTCCTGTCCAGCTTTTCCCGATTATGTCTTTGACAGATGCATAACTCTTCTGCTCCGTGAGCTTTACTTCTGCTGGTAGCTATTTATTTACTATTTTCGGCCGAATAAACCTTCACCCTTCCGCTTATCCCACCTTTCACTTGAGAGACTACCACAAGCCCTTTATTCTGACAATGGAAAATCCCCCCCAAAATACTTCTACTGCGTCTCAAAGCAGGCCCCTCTCCGCGGACTTCACGGCAGCCATACCGACAGAGGCCTCAATGCTTTATTCAATGCTTCCCTCGGCTGTCCAGTCTCGTCTTCCACGGCTACCCTCGCTGCGTCGGTTGGTGAGCATGTACGGACTTGCAACATGTCGAAGATCCGCACATTCGAGAACTACCTCCGGATCTCGCACTCCTGATTCTGGATATGCATCTGCGATGGTGCTAAGCCGATCCGCCAACTTTGGAAGTGACGATGACATCTCAGGTTATTTCGGAGACAGCGTATCCTCAGATGAAGATGCTTCGCAAAATGGGACCGGCACTCCTCAAAATGGGGCAGTCTACGCAATGCAATTAACTGAAGTTGACAGTGGAACTGGAATTTCATGGAAGTTTGCCAACCAAGGTATGGAAGCTTTCTACTCAAGCGATGAAGTGCTGATCTGAGAACCACAGGCCTTAGTCTTTTGGGTCTTGCTGTCCAAGAGTCTTCCAACTCACAAGACCAAAGAATAGAAAGCGCAACTTTTACCAGACAGCTATACATCCACGCCCTAACCTACCTCCTACGAGCCCTGCCCTCCGATATTACAACAGAAGAGAAATTAAGTGTGCGAAGTGCTCTACCTACAGGCGTGGTTGATCTCTTACCCGCCGAAACCAACGCCAATAACGGTGCCAGCCAAATCCAAAACGGACAGCCATCGCTATTACATCGAACACTCGCAACGACCATTGTACAACTGTTTATTCTCGTCCAATTTGCCCTTCCATACATTAAGTATCTGTTGCAAACGGCATATCAATATGAGCGGGAGCATAAAATTTCAGAAAAAATCTTACGTCAAAGCATGGACACCGTGGATACCATCGGCAAAAGCAGTATCAACTTGACAGGCGCAATATACGGCATAGGGGATGGCAAGGTTGGACAGGTTATTACAGAGACAGCTGCGTATCTTGTTGATGGTCTTGCCGGAGGCATCCACGAAGGCGTTGGAGAGGGAATGGTTATCATGGGAGCGAGAAAAACGAACGGCGTGGAGAGAAGGTGAGAGGGTCGCAAATATTTTACCGATTTCCTTCATGCATTTCATGGGGTTTTGGCTTTATTATACCCGGGCTACAGGAGTTCCGGAATGCACATGTCTGGAATGTACTGTGTAGATAGACAGGATAAACATAGACCAATTTATATTTCACCTAAGTAACTTTCCATGAATACTGCTTTGGAAAATTGCTTTCGAAAAGAGTGCAAACTCTCCAGCTGAAACTTCTTCAGCCCAAGATTTGTGAGACTTGGTGTGTGTCCTGAGCCTGGATAGGGGAAGTGAGTCACGTGCTACCGCATTATCTTAGTGCGGAATTGGAAAAAAAAGTTATCTGGAGAAATCTCGTCCCAGTGAAAGTTCTTCGAAAACCAGCGACCACGTCAATCCCACAATTTGCCATCAACGTTCATTGCCAAATCTACGTGGCCTTCAATCTTGTCTTTTTGTTTATTTTATTTCATTGAAGTCTCGGCGGCACGCTGTTGAAGATGTTCAACGCCTGCAGAAGAGGCCCGGCCTCGATATCTAGAGTCTTCAGAGGGACCACCACAACAATTCGAATTCCATCAACCAGACCGTCTATCCTTTCTCTCGCCGGCCAGAAGTCTGTGAAGCCTGCCTTGGAAGCAAGATGGCTCCATGTATCGTCACAATTAAGGAATCAAGCTGTGGCGGAGAGAATACAGGAGGGTGAAGTTGGAGGCCGAAAAGAACATCCCACGATCACCAAATTTGACCAGCTCTTGGAACACGACTTGGTCCATCCAAATATCGTTCACTCAATTACTAAAGGGATGGGTCACCACACTATGACGGATGTGCAAACAATGACAATTAACCAAGGTCTTCAAGGCACTGATATGTAAGTAATACGCCCGATCGGCTTTTTGAAGAATCTAACATTCCATAGCATTGCGCAAGCTCGTA
This sequence comes from Cudoniella acicularis, assembly GCA_013054445.1. Taxonomy (NCBI): domain Eukaryota; kingdom Fungi; phylum Ascomycota; class Leotiomycetes; order Helotiales; family Helotiaceae; genus Cudoniella; species Cudoniella acicularis. Next base: position 24,411 of record JAAMPI010000491.1, read on the forward strand.
CCGGTACCGGCAAGACTCTCGGTTTCCTCATCCCAACTATCCAAAATATCCTTCGAAAGAACCCAGATCTCGCTGTTCGAAAGAGATATTCTCGTGCGCGCGCTTCGGATATCCGCGCCATTATTGTTTCACCAACTCGAGAATTAGCTGAGCAGATTGCCGTTGAGGCCGGTAAACTTTGTCGCGACACGGACTTGAGGGTTCAAGTTGCAGTTGGTGGAAACCATAAAGGGGAGATGCTGAGGAGGACTCGACAAGAAGGATGCCATTTACTCGTCGCCACCCCTGGCCGATTGAATGATCTACTTTCAGACGAACGCAGTGGAATTAAAGCACCAAACTTGACGACTCTGGTTTTGGATGAGGCCGATCGATTGTTGGACGACGGGTTCTCTAGAGATATTGCAGCGATTATCGACTTACTTCCAAACCGGGAGCATGTGGATCGACAAACACTCTTGTTTTCTGCCACCGTTCCGAGAGAGGTTATGCATCTTGTTCGATCAACCCTCAAGCCTGATTTCCATTTCGTGCAGACAGTCAAGGAAGGCGATCTTGCCACTCATCAAAAGGTCCCCCAGAAAATTATTGCTTGCCCTGGTATCGAGAATTACATGCCTGCTCTATTTGAGCTTTGCAAGCGCCAGGTCGACTTAGCAGCGAAAGGAGAGGCGCCTCCATTCAAGGCTCTCATTTATTTTCAATCGACAGCTAATGTCCAACTATCGTACAGAATTTTTGATAACCTCACAGACCAAAACGGTGGCAGATTTGGCAGATCACCGCTCCACCCAGCCAACGTATCAGAAATACATGGTCAACTAACACAGGCTCAACGATCCTACACATCAGAGCGATTCCGGAGAGCGAAGTCGGCAATTCTCTTCTCGACTGATGTTACCGCCCGAGGACTGGATTTCCCTGATGTAACCCATGTTATTCAGATGGGTCTACCAAGTAACCGCGAACAGTATATCCACAGAATCGGCAGAACAGGAAGAGGAGACAAGGGTGGAGATGGATACCTCATCATCCACGAAGGCGAAATGCGGGAATCTAAGCGCATGCTGCGAGGTCTTCCAATAGATGTGGACAATACAATCGAGACTGCTTTGGTGGATATGACGCAAGATGCACAACTGCCAGCTTCAGTAGCAGATACTTTGAGCAAAATTGGCGACGCAACGAAAATGGTAGATCGTACTACAAAAACTGCTGCCTTTATGGGAATGTTGGGTCAGCTAAAGACAAATACCGGTGGAATTGAAACCTTGAATAATTGGGCAAAGTTCGGATGGGGATGGGAAGAACCTCCCCCGATTAACCCAGCATTGGCGAGGAAATTAGGGGTTACTAGTGCCAGGAATATTGGTCGAGACCGTCCATCGAGTGGAGGATTCGGCCGCGGAGGTTTCGGAGACCGTGATGGAGGACGAAGCGGTGGATTTGGAGGTAATCGCAGAAGCGGAGACAGGGGAGGAAGCCGCGGAGGTTTCGGAGACCGTGATGGTGGAAGAAGTGGTGGATTTGGCGGTGACCGGGGAGGAAGCCGTGGAGGATTTGGAGACCGTGACGGAGGAAGAAGCGGTGGGTTCGGAGATCGTAACGGTGGCGGACGAGGAGGTGGTTTTGGCGGCGATAGAGGAGGACGATCTTTCGACCGAAGACCGCCCAGCGGAAACGAGTTCAGCAACTTTTAGGGGACGACAACGGCTAAATGTGGGATTAATGGGTGTATCATAGACGGACAGATAGACGGACTCGATCTCTTTCATTATGTTGGGCGTGTATAAAAAAATCGAGTCAGGGATGTACGAGTAGTCAGACGGGCGTTTCTGGGCCTTCTGGCTTGGGCACAAATTTGGGATAGGCAGCACCAGACCACACATATCATTGCAGAGCGTTCTGGTTCTGGGGCTGTCTGGGATGTTCTCTTTTTGGGGGGCGGGGCGGTTTTATATGTACTGTACCTATTCGAGCATCATGTTCTGTCTACTTATATTGACGGCCTAGGGTGGGATGGTGTCATGATGATAATTCAACTCTACTTTTCTCAAGCAAATCATCCGCCTGGTAGCGTGAGCCGTGACAGGATAAATTAACGACAAGGTTTTTATCTCAATTGTAAGTTTTGCCGAGTAACCTAAAGGTGAGATTGCAGACTCGAGAACCCACTCATTGAGGCAAGTCGATGCACATACAATGGGTGAAATTACGGAAAGTGAAAGTGTCATTATAATCTCCGCTTTCATAATTTTAAAAAATATCTACAAGAATCCAAATCCTCTCTTACCCCATACCACATACCCCGCTAACGCATGATGCCTTTTTACCACTCCTCTCTCCCATCCCGTTCCTCTCCCAACACCTCCCAAACCACAGCCTCAATCAACAAGCCTACCACCACCCCCCATTATGCCCCCCACCACCACCAAATCCCCTTCTAGTATCATTCGTCAACGCCTCGACGACACCCTGGTACGCAGGATGCTTCGTGAAATTACCGAACCACAGACACGCGGAGCCCATTCCGGTGAAGACACCTGGGACCCAGGATACCTGTTCGTTACACGGGTTAATTAGTAGGGTGATTTGGAGAAGTGGAGTTTGTGTGTGTGTGAAAAGATGGGGAGAAGTGGAGAGGGGGAAAGAGGGAGGGATGGGAGAGAGAGGAACGAACCGGGTCCCAAAAATCCCAAACAGTAACACCCACACACCCATCAACAAGCATACAAGCCCCCACCGCATTCTTATAATCACTACTCTGCTGCGCCAAATTACTACTCGTCTCGGGCTCCATAATCCTAATATCCAACTCCGTAAGCGCCACCTCCACACCCAATTTGGTATACCCTTCCATCGTCCAAATCAAATTATCGATACTGGGCGCACTTCCCGCAGTAAAATGGCTTTGTAGTCCTACGCCATCGATTCTTATGCCTTCTTTCTTGAGATCACGAACGAGCGCGCGCACAGCGGCGGATTTGTTATTGGGGGATTCGATGTTGTAGTCGTTGTAGTAGAGTTTGGCGTGTGGGTCTGCGGCGGCTGCAGCCCGGAATGCGATGCGGATGTATTCGGGCCGAGGACTTGGAGGAAGGTGTCGTTGCGAAAGGTCCCGTCGTCGTTGAGGGCTTCGTTGACCACGTCCCAGGCGTAGCATTGGCTGGACCAGTGTTTGGCTTCGTTGGTTACGTGGGCGGTGAGAGCGGCGGTGAGGTTTTCTTTGCTCCAAGTAAGAGATTCCACTGTGGAGGGTTGTTAGCTTAAGTGTGGGGAAGGAGAAAGGGGGAGAGGACTAACCCCAGGGTGCGAGCTGTGAGTGCCAAACTAGGTTGTGGCAGCGGAGGATCTGCTTGTTCGCTGTTGCGATGTCAGCGACGACATCGCCGTAGCTATAATTGAAGACACCCAGTTCGGGTTCAACAGCAAACCACTGTCCGTAATTAGTATTGTTCCTTTTAAGCGTTGCTCTTACTTCCGGTGAGGGGAGTGAGAGTGGAAAAATTACCTTCTGCCCATTTGAAGGAGTCAATTGTCCGAATTCCTTGGTGTCATTTAGGATTTGGAGGTATGTCTTGTTCTGGAAACCTATGTCTTCATTGTCGGTGGCGGTTCCGAAGTACAGCTTGCCAGCTTTTTGTGCCAATTCATTGAGTTGAGCAGATGCAAGCGGCAGAGCCAAAACAGCAAGAAGGAGCTGCATCTTGAAGATCTTTGCCAATTGGCAGTATTGTCAATTGAAATAAAATAGACAAGGAAAGCAGGATGGAAACGGGGAGCTGGAAGAAGATATATCTTTCTCCATTCTCCACAATTTCGTTCCAAACCCAACTTTTCTCGCTCCACTAGACCGAAGGTACCGAGAAGCAACAGAAAAATATATCAATCCTAATTTGGACCTGCATGAACCCGCAATTCCAACAGAAAGGTCACATCATTTGGTTGACCCTCGCCAATAAGAGAGCTCTCCAAGGAACGGATAAATCAAACGCGAGAAAGAAAACGTTTTTTGGAAGGGGTATATCTTGGTTGCACGCCATCACTGTTGCTTCGTATGCCATTTTTGGCATCGCTTGATATTTTTGAGGAGGGGTAGATTGAGTTGCAGAAAGTAACAGGGATGAGAGGTAGGGGAGTATCGTCGGTACCAACCTCTCTCAGACAGAATTTTGGATCATGAGTCTAAACAGCGGGGTAAGCCATGTGAGAAAATTCCAAGACTCCGCAATAACATTTCTCCAGGAGCTTGAGATGGTGTTTGCTTTGTTGTTCTGACTTGCTGAATTGACGACGCGGCTAAAACTGGATAAATGGCAGCCACTAAGCTGATTTGGAGATCGGCGCATGGGGGAAATAATGGTGCCGAGGTCCCAGATTGCTGCAAATATGACGGCTTGGATGAGTTCTTGGAAAATTGAGACTAGGTCTGGAATTGAGGCTGAATTCGTTTGGTCCCCGTTCTCGGGATTTCAACCGGATGCTGCCGAACCTTAAGCTTATTGGAATCAAATGTTCATGACGAGAAGCCCCGAAGGGTTAGAAGAAAAAGAATTGATTTCCTCTTCTACAGATAGAACATTTATAATGCTATCTATGTCCACCTGTATGCTACACTGATGTTTTGTATCTCAAAGCTTGAGGTTCGCCTGATATACCAACGCCAAAGAAACTCCTGGTATCATAGTACACATTAAGTTCATTATCGTTCCTCCGATGCAGTATGCGAGAAAGAGCAGTCTTCGTTGCAAAATCTCCTGTTGTGATGCGATAGCTTAGGAAACCCCATCTTTGCAAATATACACGTTCATGCATGCCAATCCTATCGGCCATGAATGCAATGATGTGATCCTTCAAGGGCCCATTACTGCGCGGACATCCCAGACAAGTAGTCGTTCGTCCCAAGCCGTGCTGGCACACCATCCTTCTGTACCGAATAAGCACCAGTCGACTCCAGTAACAAACTCGGTATGTCGCCCCATTTGACCTAGCTCGCGACCGCCAGATATAGAAGCAAGGCCAGGATGAGCGTTTTGATGCCCCATTGTAGAACCATCAGTCCATACTCGGCAGGTCATGTCGTAGCTTGCACTTAGAAGAACATCACTAAGATGCGGGCTCCAAGTAATCTTGCGTATAGCGTAGTCATGACCCCTCAACATAGCAACTGGTCCGGCTTTTGGATTGCGCAGGTCAATAGTACGGATGATCTGATCAACACCAGCAGTGGCAACGATTGTGTCGCGATATTTGTTCCAATCGTGTGTCAGGGCTTCGGAAGGCGGGAATGCTGGTCGGATGCTATTAGCGGGCGCACCAGGAACGGGAGCGGGACCATGGATTGGGATAAGGTGGACAAGGTGATTGGATGCAGATGCAGGAGTCCTCAGATCGAAGATACGGAGATGCGAGTCGGACGAGACGGAGGAGATGATAGAAGGGGAGTGCGGAGAAAAGGCTGCGCTGTAAGTGCAGGAGTGGGTGGGTAAAGTGAGAATTGAGTTTGGACGATTTGGTTGCCACTGTAAAACCTGGTGTCAGTTTAAAGCTAAGATAGCGGGGATGAGGGGTTGAGGGGTAGGAATTGGCAAATTGAGGGATTAGACACTGTGAGATAAAAGAAAACGGACATACAACTTTGATAGTTCCATCCCAAGAGCTCGACACCAATGTATCCTTCGTCACCATGTTCCAATGAACCGCATAGACCTCCCTACTATGTTCCTGCCATGATTGGACTGGGTAGTTGGGGACCGAGAGATCGAACAGCTTGACAGAGCCATCTCCACATCCAGCAACCAGTTGATTTTCGTGTGCCTCGGACCAGGAAGTGTCGTAGATCGAATCTTGAGTGTCGTACCTATTAAATCGATTAGTGACGCGCCTCCTACAAGACATGCAGATTGACAAACCATTTCTCTGCCTGGATTCCGTTTGCAGTCAAACCGAGGACATACAAGCGCCCATTACCAACCAATCCAAAGTTCGAGCTGGCTGCAACAGCAATGCGGGAGTCGAAGAATGGGGAGTACTTCACCGCATAGCCGTTATAACCCTGTGTCCTAAACTCAAGCATCCTGCCTTCTTCCTGGGTCAAGAAAGATCTTGGACAACCTGTTGCAGTTGGTTAGCAAGAGTTTGCTTGTGTGCAAATCTTTGCAAGATCGGATTGCTGCGTGAGTGAATGCACGTGGGGAAGAAAGGGTGGCGTACCAGGGAACTTTGCATGGTCAATGTTAGATCAAAACTTGCGAACTCGAAGTCTTTCAACATTTGAATATTGACAGCCGCGGCAGAAGGCTGACAGCTTATCAGACACGTGATTCGGTTAAGGTGAGAACAAGCTGGTCCGAGCGTCTTTTGAGGACGACAGCGAGACCGACCGACTAGGGTCAGGTTGCAACCTGAAATATTTCGAAGAGAAGAGCTCGACGGTCAGAAAGTAATGAGCTGCGAATATGAAACAAGGACTTCTCCCGCGGACGCTAGAACAGAGGAGACGAGAGCCTGACTGAGAAGAGAAATGGACGCTTTCGTATCCAGAAAGAAGAGGAAACTCTCCTCGCGTTCTCCGACAGCCTCAACCACCAAAACAACGGCCGAGGTCAGCAACTTGAGCGCTCCCGATGGTGAGGAAGAGTCTACCGACTTCAAGCTGGCGTTGTTGTCGTCTTTGTATCCGGATATTGAGCAGCAAGTGCTTCTTGATGTTCTTTTGGCTAATGAAGGATCCGTCGAGAAAGCGTCTTCCTCGTTGCACCTTCCTGATTCGCCACCTCCACCCCGGAAATCAGGGAGATCAGTTGCCACCAGCTATCAAAGCTCTCTATCGGCTTTTATTGCTTCGAGTGAAAGCTCGAGTATTCCTGCTACTTCGAGAAAGCTATTGTCCAAGAAGGGCAAGACCCTACACCTGTTCTCGCCGGAAGATGTGGCCAAGCACACTCCTTGCTCCATCATCCATAACTTCCTCCCAGCCGAGGAAGCAAATGATTTGCTGAAGGAACTCTTGCAAGAGACACCGACATTTGAGAGAATGACGTTCAAGTTATTCGATAATGTTGTGCAAAGCCCCCATACAGCGTGTTTCTATGTGGAAAGTGTGGAGGAGATGGCTCGTCAAAAAAACCGAGTATATATACAATGGTGCTCAGTTGACGGTAAGTAGACAAAGGCGTTTGAGTTTAATCCTAATTCACTGGCACTAACAAATCCAAGGATGTTCGCCAACTCACGCCTCAATTACTCAAGACTTCACCAAAAGTTGAGGAAGTTGTCAATTTGGAAATAGCCACTAGGATTAAAATCCACAACTCTGAAGGCCGGAAACTTCGATATCAGTCGCCTCATCGGTGGAAACCAAACGTGGCTCTCATCAACTGTTATGCCGGTGGTGCTGAGAGTGTTGGGTATCATAGTGATCAGTAAGAATTACTCTCTTACCTCATTCTATTGCCCTCTCTGTATATTGTTTCAATACTTCATACCACTTCGAACTACTGCTTTCGGTGCAACACCATCACGCACACCTACATCAACTTTTGCTTCGATCAGTAGTCATTTACAGGCTGCAAGTGTTCAGGCACTCTTTCGCGCTGCGAACCGCCTAAAGATTGATGGAACACACTCACTATCCGCCTCCCCTAATAGAATAACTGCTAACTATCATTTCTGTTAGGCTAACCTACCTAGGCCCTCGAGCCATTATCGGTTCTATATCCCTTGGCGTTGCCCGGGAATTTAGGGTTCGGCGTGTTGTACCTCAGGATGAGTCTTCGAGCCCAGGAAAAAAAGAGAAAACCAAGGAGGAATCGGATGCAGAAGGCCAGATTGCAATCCATCTTCCACACAACTCGCTGCTTGTCATGCATGCGGAAATGCAAGAGGAATGGAAGCATAGCATTGCGCCAGCGCAAGCCATTGATCCTCACCCTATATCTGGCAACAAGAGAATCAATATCACATATCGAGACTACAAAGCCTCTTTACTTCCGAAGTTCACACCACGCTGCAAGTGCGACGTTCCTGCAGTGTTGAGGGTTGTGCAGCGAAAGAAGGACAACTGGGGGAAATACTTCTGGATGTGCTACGCAGGCAACGTGCCAGGAAAAGACGGCTGCAGTTTTTTCGAGTGGGCACAATTTGATGACGACGGAGAACCGATTTGGAAAGAAAAGAAGAAGGCCTAGGTCCCGCTGAGGGTACCTCAAAAGGAGATGGGCTAGCTCTTTCAAGACAGTCAAGTTCGATTGTCACACTTGGAGTTTTAGGAGCCTGTACAGCTCTAATGGGCACTCACTCGAATGAGGCACTTAGACGCAACGTTTGCACAATAAATCCAATAAGACATTTTCACAGGGACTTAAGAAAGGGTTACCTACACGATGTGGTGCATTCAAGCCAGGAGCAGCTTTTACGGGAAGGGAGGACATCTGCTGCTCTGTCGAAGCCTGCCTGAGATACATATAGGGAATATGGAGCTGAACCTTTGAAGATAAACAAACCCATCACCACGGTCCCCACGCCACCAGCAAGCCACAGCCTTCTCGACGACAGTATATTTTATCGGCATTGAAAGGAATCGAGGACGGAACCCCGCTACTTAGTTCTAAATTTCAAGTAGACTACACAGCTCATCGGGATCCGCACTCCTTCCCTGTCTCCTGCCTCTTGGGTCTGCTTAAGCTTTTCCTCCATTTCCTCGCAATGCACCCCGATCTAATATGTCTTCAAATGGTTCTGCAAAACTTGCAAATAATTCACAAGGCGAGTAGTTCCGAAACAGGTGTCCATGTCGTTATCGTTCAAGGGTGTGGGAGATGAGACCCGGTCAGCACTACTGTAGCACGCTACAGGTCCGCTGCAGTACAAACGAGAGGAGCCAATCAATGATACACTGCTATTCCTCTCTTCTCATACACAATTATCTCGAACGGTTCAAGATCACTTCACTCTACTAAAGAAATGCAAATGCAATTCACAGTACAATCGATCACCAACCCAATGAGAGGGTTCAGAAATCTCAAATCGTTTCGAGATCACTTCTCGTGCACCAGTTTCTCGATGAGTGCAAATAGTATACTGCGCAAATGAGACTCTCAAATCGGAAACATTGGACAATGATGCATAACCTTCATTCTATCTCACAATTTCCGTCTTTTCTTCCCTCCCTTTATTCATTTTTACCCCCATTTCACAAGGGTTAGAATGGCTCAAGGAAGGTGATGGGTGCCAGCAGTTCAGGGGTGTGGCCAAGCTGAGAGGGGACATGAGATCATTCAGAGCCCCGTGAATCCCTCCATGGGTTGTAGCAGACCACGATCCCCTTGTCCGTCCCATAAATCACGCATCTTATAACCCCGCGCGTGATGTAAGGTTTGAAGTGAGTAATACTTCGTTTGTAAAAAGAAAAGGGGGCGGGGAAGTCTTGCGATTAGACCACCCTCTCGGCTTTTCTTTCTCATGTTCTCACACCAACATCTCATTAATATGTGTCGATTAGAAGAATTTTAAAAGGCAAAGCTATAGATTATTTCCAAGTTTGGAGCTTTTTCATATGCACCCTTACGAATTGCAAAGCCTGGAATCACAATCAAACTGGGAAAATTCGGCTCGGGGTTTAATCCATTTTTGACGAGAGGAAAATGGAAATACCGGCAAAACAAGCACTTGAGGCTCCTACCATCATTACTCTCAATATCGTGTCAAACTCCTCAAATAAAAGCCATATACACATCCTCACTTGCCCACTTCCCTCAGAGCAAAAATCTCACAAATTCGTTCTCTCGCCTACCCAGTCCCACCAGCAGGGCTAGAATTCCCGAATCCATCTCGCAAGCCTCTTCCCGGCACAAACACCCCACTAGCACACAACACAACACTCGATCCGGGGACTTTGACAACCACAGACATCTTGTACCGTATCCACCCAAGGGGGTCTTTGTTGTCCATGCATAACTAACCTAGCTTACACGTCAGCGGGATTGGCAGCTGCCAGGTGCCTACCCTCGCATCGCAAGAGCCACCGATCGCATCGATATATCTCATCGGGACTAGACTTGTTTCAACCCCGCGAAGGATCCCCGGTCGAGAAAGTAGTGACTCTACCCCCGAACAACATCTCACAACATCTAATCTTCATACTGGTTTAGAAGACGATCCTGTCTTACCCCTCCATTTACTATCTGTCAAGAATCACATTTGGTGGATGCATGCAACATTTCGACTTTTTTACTGGTTGTGCTTCCAAAAACGTTTCTACTACTTATTTAACCTCTAGGCCTTTGCGCTGCTGCTTCGCATCACGAACACGAAAAGAGACGATGATGATGACATAAGTTTGTCTGTCTTTTAACAGAAATATCCTCATCCTATATCTTCACTTCTACCTCTGCTAAGTAGGCAAGATATATCATACCATCTCATCACACCAGCTCAACCCAACTTGCTTCACTTCACTCCATCACCCACTCTAAAAAGCCTCCTCCCAACCAACCAGAATAGAACGCCAAAATGGAAAAACTCGGAATGAACAACGACAAAATACAAGTCCAAAAACCGCAACCGAGTAGAACCTCTATTGTGGTACTAAAATACCGCCGCTCCACAATCCTTACCTGGATAGCCTCAGTCATAGGCTTCGTGCTGGGCCTCATCGCCCTACTCGCCTCAGCTAACAATGGCCAAATGATGGCTTACAACATGATGAGTGTCAGTCATCATTTACCTTCTTT